>JANDJT010000206.1:18039480-18052614 GCA_024331685.1 Stegophilus panzeri | reverse complement strand
GTAACAGCATTAACTTGAAGCAATCTGTTTATGGTTTGGAACAAGTGTCTGGGATTATTTTGATTGTTTACAATAGCTTGAGAGAAGTAAGAGGATCTTTCAGTCTCCATTAGTGCTCGATAATCACCCAGAAAATCCTTCCACGCTTGATAGTAGACATTCAGTCCAGTAAGGCGCCATTTGCGCTCCATTTTCCAACAAGCAGCCTTTCTAGAGCGCAGATTGTCATTATACCAAGGAGCAGAGTGGGCAAATGTGACCTTACCTGACCTTAGAGGAGCAAAAGAGTCAAGATTAGCAGCAAGAGCAGAATTTAACTACAGAACTTTCTCCTCCAGCGATGAGGGATGCAGATCGCTTAAGGTGGAAACAACCGAATTGGAGAAAACTGTGTGATCAGTACACTTCCACTTCCGGAAGGTTACTGTTCAGATGGTAGCCTCACTTGGATGATACAGTTTCAGATTTAAAAAGACAGCTGAATGATCAGACAGTCCAATGTCAACAGATGAAAACTGCTATACAAACGAGCCGTTTGCAATCATGAGATCCAACGTATGGCCCTTGTTATGAGTCGGGTCAGTTACAAACTGTGTGAACAATCAATTAGCGACAGAAATTCCTTAGCCGCCACAGAGTCACTCCGGTCCACATGAATGTTAAAATCTCCCACAATTAGAATTCTGTCAAACTTCATTCTCAACATTGACAGGAAGTCAGCAAACTCTGACATAAAAGCTGCATGTGTCTTAGCCTTAGGTGGTTTATAGACTATAGCGATGATGGTAGATATAGGAGCGGAAATACTCAAGACCAGGCATTCAAATGATGAAAACTGTGGAACGGACACAGAGCTTATGTTGAACTTCAGGTTGTAAACCACAATAATGCCTCCGCCTCTGCCAGATAACCTTGGGAGGTCAAATACTCCAAATCCTGCTGGAGTGATCTGGTTAAACAGAAGTCCATCATTTCCTCTATGCCAAGTTTCGGTTAAAAACAACAAGTCCAGCTTTTTATCTGTAAGAAAATCCAATAAAAGCAGTGCCTTGTTATTCACGGACCACGCATTGAATAATGCGGCATAAGCTTGGCTCTGAAGCGGAAACGACAGTGGTTTAATTGCCACACAGGGAACCGATATTAAATTACTGTGTTCAACACCAATATGGAGCAGTTTGTTGGTCTTACGTCGACAGGTAGGGACAAAGATGTCAGGAGAGGATGACGCAGCAAAACTGCGCCTCAACCCCGATGGATATATCGTTTAGGATGTAGCAATCCAGCATCTCGACAGATTCTGTAAGAGTCTTTGGCTAGGCAGTAAGAGCTCTGTTTTAAATTCAGAAGCTGGCGTGTAGTGTACCTTAGGGCCATGGTCATTGAGTGCACACTCACAAGGCCAAGGCGTTGAAACTACGTAGCGCACTGCGAGCACAAAGTCGTACAATCCACACACGCAGCCGAACTGAGGCGTTGATTCCGCAGAAATAAAAACAACAGTCCAAAATATTTAAAATGGCACCACCACATCGCAATCATAACCGCACTAAAAACAATATAACATTAAAAAACTCGCAGTTATTTAAAACAATATGACTTAAAATAACAAACGAAAACAAACAAAACGGTAACAGGAGTGGCAGCAAAACGCGTCAGCGTACCCTGTCACCGGAGGTGACAATAACATATTTAACGTAATAAACAGAAAGAACATCATAGCTACGCTCAAGCATGGTGGTGGCAGTGTGATGGTGTGGGGATGCTTTGCTGCTTCAGGGCCTGGGCAACTTGCAGTAATTGAGGGAAACATGAATTCTGCTCTCTACCAAAAAATCCTAAAGGAGAATGTCTGGTCTTCAGTCCGTAAGTTGAAACTCAAGCACATCTGGATTATGCATCAAGACAATGACCCAAAGCATAGGAGTAAGTCCTAGTCCTAGAAGTAAGTGAAAGACTGATCTTCAGTTATTGAAAGCGTTTGGTTGCAGTTATTGCTGCTAAAGGTGGCACAACCAGATTTTAAGTTTAAGGGGGCATTTAGTTTTTCACATTGGTGATAGGTGTTGAATAACTTATTTTGCTTCAATGAACTCCAATTATATGCAATTATGAAAATGTTACTGTGCTTATTGCACACCCTTGGGTCTTGAAGGAAATGAGAGGAGCTGATTTGAACACAGCAATCTTATGCCTTGTCTTTCTTTCTCAGATCGACACCATGGGACACCGATGTTATTAGAAGGGGTACGATGTGTTGGAGCTGAGCTTGAGTATGACTCGGAGCAAAGTGATTGGCAAGGATTTGACTAATAGGATTTTACCTCTCAGATATTGTCATTGGTACAGTGTAATTGTTGGAATAAAAACACACACACACACACACACACACACACACACACACACACACACACACACACAAAGATCAGCCATAACATTAAAACCACTGACAGGTGAAGTGAACAACATTGATTTTCTTGCTACAATGGCACCTGTCAAGTGGTGGGATATATTAGGCAGCAAGTGAACAGTCAGTTCTCGAAGTTGATGTGCTAGAAGCAGGAAAAATGGGCAAGAATAAGAATCTGAGCAACATTGACAAGGCCATTGCATTTGATAAGGACAGGTGTGATGGCTAGACGACTGGGTCAGAGCATCTCCATGACAAACAGCAGGTCTTGTTGGGTGTTCCCAGTATGCAGTGGTTAGTACCTATGAAATGTGGTCCAAGGAAGGACAACCGGTGAACTAGCAACAGGGTCATGGGCACCCAAGGCTCATTGATGCGTGTGGGGTATAAAGGCTAGCCCATCTGGTCCGATCCCACAGAAGAGTTACCGGATCACAAATTGCTGAAAATGTTAATGCTGGCTATGATAGAAAGATGTCCGAAAGCACAGTGCATCACAGCTTGCTGTGTATGGGGCTAAGTGCCTTTGCTGACCCCAGTCCACCACCGAAAGCGTCTACAATGGTCACATGGGCATCAGAACTAGACAATGGAGCAATGGAAGAAAGTGGCCTTGACTGATGAATAACATTTTCTTTTACATCATGTGGATGGCCGGTGGCAGATGGTTATGTTATGGCCGATCAGGGTGCGTGTCTGTGTGTAATATAATAATATATATAATATTTTACACACACACACTTATATATAAATATATATAAAATACATACGAACATAAATACACTGTGCTTTTGCTTGCATGCTTGTCACTGTGCTATCAGGTTGCATTTTACTATTATTGTTTTTTTGTTTGTTTGTACTGTACTTGTATTTTTCAGTGTGACTGGGACATACTACACCAATTCAATTCCTCTACAGTTTACAGTTCCAGTAGGGGGCAATACTGACTACAGATTTAACAGTTAGCACAGGCATGTGGCTGAACAGCCATTATAGACAACCATTACATAAATGTGGCACATACTGCTCCCATTAAAACAGTAAACATATATTTTACTTTTATTTCCCAAAACAATAAATAGTCAGCATGGTCATTTCAATGTAAAGCTGCTTAAAAATAACTTTCCAAAATTGTTTCTATTCAGCAGAAAAGGATTATATAAACTATGGGCAGTATTCTCTCTAGTTCTTCACTTGGTACATATCAAGGGCTTATTCATTACATAAAATGTAGTAGTACCTTTTATATGTAAAGTTAATGATTTATATTAATTTAAGTAAGCCTAAGTGCCTAAGTCATTTGTTCTCTCATTTCTACAATTTTCCATGAGGCCCAGTAACTGTCTTGTCTCCAATTAATGCAAAATGTCTGAGACCTTACTTGTGCATAGTAATGTGACTTTTTTTTTCCTCCTAAAATCAGTATCTCTGCTTTAATGGTTATCAGAGGTTCTTGATTGTGAATGCATGTCATTTGTGCAGTGTGATTCTTCAGTGAGATATGCTAGAGTGTATGTGATGTTGGGTGTTTGTGTATGTAAATGTTATTGGAATGTGGTGATACCTGTAAATTTCACTTGCTCTGCTAAAACATATGGTCTGGTGTAAAGACAAACCTGCGTTCACGGAAATTTGTCTACTGTTACTGTGTTGTTGTTTTTTTTAATCAAATAAAGAATGTTGAATGTACATTCTTTCAGTCCTTGAAGAGTATTTTTTTGGATGCCCAGTAGTGGGCAGTGTGCACTCTGCATCTCTGGACTCTAAAAGTAGTTCAACTATATGACTATGTTTATCTAAGAATTTAAAAGAAGAAACAAAATAAACCACTCAATAAAAACGTTAAGCCAATGATTGATTTTTATAATTCTATGATTGTATATGATTATATATAATTTATATGATTGCTAAAATATATTGACTGTAATTTTGCATATTGAATGTGACATTGCATTATAACAAGATGTCTAATAATCAGACAAATGGTGAAGTCAGCATAGATAATACTGTTTACAGTATTGTTTAGAAATGCTACTGCAATTTTACATTGTAATAATTGCAATAATTCCACTATTCTGCAAAATAACACATTTTCCAGAATAGTGTGTACTGCAGTTTAGAAAGCCTTTTTTCTCTTACTTAGATTTACACTTTTAGAAACAATTTACTGTTGAGTTTAACTTATGCAATAGTTAAATATTAAACTGGCCTATGTTTGATATTCAAAAAAGACAATATTATATGATTTACAACCCTATTTATTGATCTCAGTGTGACTTTGAACTATATTGTACCCTTAGGTAATGTTATATTTAAAAACAAAAAATGAATGATGAAAAAAAATGTTTTTCATCCACACACTAGACACATATGCAGCGTCTTTAACTCTTTAGTTAGAGGAATTACTAAACTACATGGTTTAACTACTGCATAGTTAATTATACATTTAGAAGAAAAAGCTGATTTGATATGTCCCTGAATTATTTGAGGCACATATTTAGTATATGTAACTGCAGATTTCCTGCAAAATAATTTGTTTTTATTTTCATATCCATGGCCTAAAGGAGAATGCTTATATTGACGTAGGCTGCCTGTCCACATGTATAAATATCAGCAATGTCAAAATAATAGTACAATTATAGTAAAATAGAAAACAATTCAGCAGCAGTTTGATTGTGTGCATTCATATAAATATTTTGGCTTGAGTCTACAAAGGTAACATATTACAGTATGCGACAACGTACGATAGAAGTTATGTTATAGTAATCACTAGTTTATTGTTTGTGCGTTTTAAGGGTCTGTTCAAGTGGAAATCCTGGTCTGGGTCTTATATTCTAAATAGCTGCACTGTAATTTTATTAAAACAAAACAAACAAACAGACAAACAAAAAACCCAATGTGGCTTCCATGCATCTACAATCCCACAGTTTGTAGAGGCAGACACGGTCTGAAAAATTCTAGTGAAAAGTAACTAACATACGGAATTGAAAGCATTCCTGCTAATAGCCTAAGTGGGTGCTCTTAGTTAGCTTTTTCTGGTTTCCATCGACGTTATTAGGTCATATTATTAAAGTGGTCACTTTAATGGTCACACTATTAAGGAAATACACCTTAGGTGAGTTCCTCTATAAACATATTCTACAGAAACAAGATCTCAATTTCTGGATGTACTCAGGACGAGTCCCAAAGAAACACTGCAGTTTAAGGCGGTACAGACCCAAGAACTGAACCCTGAAAAGAGTGGCCTCAGTCTCACCAAAATCTGAACCAGAACTAACACAATACACAGCCCAGGGTAGAACGCCTTTCCAGAACGACGGATATTGGTGAATAACGAGAAACTAAACGAAGGACGTATACATTACGTATGAGCTTATTTTGCTTTTGCGTTTCCCCGAAATCCTTCGTTACCAGAGTTCTAATGCTTCTTTGTTGACTCCGCCCCAAAACAGTGGAGAAAAGCAGCACAAGTCGATAAACAAATACTCGATTCACGAGCCAATGGTAAACTCTATAGATGATATCGATAGACAGAAGAAGTGACAGAACAAATACAGCTCACAGTCAAAAGACCGACGATTCCTAGAAAACAATACCATAGGTGCTATAATTGAAAAGTACAATTTTATTAGCAAGAGAAGACCTATGAGGAAAATGAATATTAATATTGAAAGCAATTCTTGCATAGCATCATGCAACACGAAAGGTCTTCAATATCAGTGCTAACTATACTTCTCATGAACAAAGGAAGTGTAAAATGGTGCCTTGTGTTCTCTAAACAATCATCGGATTGTCTGTTTTGGACAAAAAATACATTTAGCCTACACATTGTTTGGGGATGTACAGAATTAGTTTGGTTACTCATTTTGTCTGTGTTTCTTAACAAATTCGTATTTATGCACCTGGAAGTTTTCTTGATTTATTTGTTTATTTATACTCTCTATTAACCAAAATATGAAGAACATTTATAAAACATAACTTGAGAACGTCCCACTTGTGCTCCCACTTGGGGAGCTTAAACTTCTTGGTGAGGTGCGTTAGTTTTCCCCTCTGTATTCCCATAAGGCCTCCTGTCTTGTCAAGGTAACTAAATGTATTTTTTTAATATTCATATTGCTCTTTACACCATGCTGTGAGTCCTGTATAGATGATTGTTCATCAGCTTTTCTTCTGGGTGAGCAACTGGTTGGTATAGCAAATAGACATGGAGAAAAATAACTATCAATCAGTCCCCATTCTTTACACTCTGGCACACTACAATCGGTCCAAATAAATGCCTCAGTAGTTCTCACCAGCCACTTGGCCGGTGAATGTCTGTAAAAAAAAGTCATTAGTGGTCACACCTGCACTCTCACTGCAGAGAATGCTTTATGGCAGCTGTACAGGGGATTCAAGAATTGTGTACGGTGGGGGGCATATTTCCAGTGTCATCAAAATGTATTTTTGTTTTAGTCACATCGTCAGCAAGTACTGGGGTCACTTTTTTCCGAAACATTCGTAACGCGGAGTACTTCAGACCGCTCTTTAATTTAACAGTGATTTCCCGAAACCCTTCGTAACTAGCGCAGTAAATATTCTCGTTCGTAAATAAACTAGTAACCCATTCGTTATTCATTAAGAACTTCTTTATTTATAGCTGACGTGCAGTTCTACTTCAAAAAGGCAGAGGCCGCTAATTTCTATAAAAAAAAATCCTCACTGATCCTTTTACGTGAACGAAAGTTATTATTATTATTATTATTATTATTATTATTATTATTATTATTATTATTATTAACTTTTTCGTAGCCTCTCTGAGAATTTACATCCTTGTTTTTAAAGTGTAGCAGTTCTCATTTTCCTATTTCAATGAATGTTTAACAACAACGAACTATACATTTTCATTAAAATGTACAATGAACACCAATTTTCCATAAAACTTAATTTTGGTCTTGCTGCAGATATTTGATGCCAATATTATATCCAATATTAGCCTACAATGCGTTCGTTAAATCTCTCAAAAGGAAATCTCTTGACAAAACAGATTCGTACGTAACATACGTCCTTCTTTAAGTTGTTCGTTATTCACTAAGACTAATCGTTATTCGGAAAGCGCCCCGATCTCTAGTTTTCTCTCACTGTCATTCTTTAATTTCATAATCTCTTTTTATAAGGGTGTAAACTGACAAAAGTGGTTGCGCAAACTGTTCCTAAAGTAAATATAATTGTATACACACAAAAGTGGCCGTGTCTGTAAGGGATATAGCTTACTCGAGAATCTCTCATGGACGTTGGAAAATTACTGGGTGGAAAAACTCGGCGGAGAGGGCACAGCAAAATATACGACATGAAAGACAGTGGTTGGCACCTCCCCACTTTTTTACCAAAAATCTCCCACCCGTTGAATTGAACTGAATTTACATTTTTATGTGCTTTTACAATGTGTTTATTTTTTCTGTTATTTTCTTTATAATTGAGGCATATAATTGAGGCATTCCGTTTTCAACAACACGATATTAGCGTATATATAAAATTATTTTCATATATAGGCTAATATCGTGTTGTTGAAAACGGAATTTCCCTCCCATATCCCCTCCTTTTGGGTCTGCATATGCTCGCAGAATATTTTTCCCCTACAGTTTACCATGTAGGCTACATTTTCCTGTTTAATAATAATAATAATAATAATAATAATAATAATAATAATAATAATAATAATAATAATCGTCCGATTAGCAGTGATGATCTTTATGATGGAATTGTAACTTTGGACTGCCCGAGGGTATTTATGTAGACATGGTTTAAGAATGGGGAATGGAGGTGACTACTTTACATTCATAAATCCTCTGATAACTCTTATCACACATTAGATTTTGTTGCTGATCAGGCCCCATTAGAGCAAGTCTCAGCCATGTCGTTACTTTAATGTTGTTAATGAATTTTTCGTACCCTCTCTGAGAATTTACATCCTTGATTTTTAAAGAATGAATCGGTCCTATCAGTTCTCAATTCAATTCATTACTATTTGTTTATTTATTACCTATTTCAAGGAATGTTTAACAACAACTAAATGTAAAGTTTCATTAAAATGTACAATTAACAGCAATTTGTCATAATTTTTTTTAGGTCTTGCTGTGGATATCTATGCCAATATTATTTTCCTTTAGCAACACAATTTACTAATAATGCACATATAAAAGATGTAATGTGAATGATGTGTTTTAATATATTTGAATTCCAGCAATATGATAACCAAAGAGCACAATGCTGGACGAAGGTGAATACTTGTAAGTAAGATTTATTACTGCGCATTAGCTGTGTTTTGTTTAGAATAGAATAAAAAGGTCTTAAAATATTACGCATAAAATTTCTGAAAAATTAGGTATGACAGTATATGTGTTCTGCAAATGCATGCTGCAATACTGTAATGACAAATGTATCAATGTATTGCAGATACCCGCAGTCTGAGCTACTCTTGATTTCCTGTGTCATTCATTTTAATGTATTATAATAAAATAACTTCCCTTATTCCCAGATGTGCAACTACAAAAGATTCAAGATTTTCTCACAGTTGGAGAATAGTATGTAAATGTTCCTGACAGACGCAAATCAGACAGATTTAATATTAAAATATAATATCTCTTTCTGCTATGGGCCTATTGGCCTATTTCAGTCATGACACACTTTAAACTGTGAACCGTAGCCTAATTCAGTGATGGTTGAGGTTGAGGTTGCTATGTGGGTGGGCGTAGCATGTGGGCGCTATACAAGAAATGTGACAGATTATTCAGTTTACTGGCAACATAGTAATGTACAAAAAAAAGCGCCAGCCTATAAACTACGTTGCTGATTTGTATAAACTGAATGTCAGTTGGTTCATGGCAGTGATGAGAGAGATAGAGAGGGAGAAACAGCGACTGCGTGATTGACTGTGTGAACCAGTTGGAGTAGTTGAAGCCAATTAGACCTCTCTTGACTGTGTTGTCACTTTGATGGAAGTCCTCTGTGGCTTTCTGACTGACAGCTCCATTCATTACATTCACAGTTTAATCTGTGCACAGCAGCTGAATTGAATAATAAGCCAATTCGGCGCTCAGTGGTAAACACCGCGCAAAGTGGGAAAACTGTAATTATGCCATTGCGCTCGGTCTGTAATGGCGCTGAAATGGCGCATAAATGGGTTAGAACTGTGAATTGGTATGAACTTTTCACTTGGTATAACACTGATATAGCTGTGATTGTGTATAGCTATACATCAAAAAATCACAATACTGAACAATAATCAACCCGTGGCAAATAAAAACAGCATAATTTCTGCGGCGCAGCGTAACGATACTAAATTATATCAGAAATGTTTGACAAAATATCCTAGTGAATTTGTTATATGATTTCGTGAAATAAATGTCAGGGATTAAAATAGGCAGGAAATAAAAGCATTAAATATAAAATACTGGAAAATTATATAAGCTTTATTATTTAGGCCTAGTCTGAAGTTCATTGCAAAATCGCAGTTCTCAGACATAAAATTTCTTCACTCAGATTTGCCTGCGATTACCTCCAAACTCATTTTGGACCACCTTATTTGTGTATGGAAATAAACGTATTGTTTACGGCTTTTCCGAAAGACATATAGGGCCTAGGCCACACTTAAATATTCTAAAACATCGGGTCAGAGATTTTAGTAATGGTTATAACAAATAAATAACCAACTACGTATTATACGCGTTTCAAACACATGACTATGCAACGTTGAGTCTTTCAGAACATCTTGGTACAACCATCACACAAAGACACAGGATTATACAAAACGCTTAATCCGGGTTTCCCCTCTCGCTAACACCGTCGCGTTTAGGCTACTCCTCCCTCTCCTCCAAAACGTGCTCCTACTACATTTTGTTTACCAATCAACGGCTCGTTCAGGCACAGACAGGAAGTTGCGTAGCGGCTCATGGTCAATTTAAAAATGTATCCTGTCACATATATCCATGGCTATCCAAATGGTCAGCGTACAGGTAGATGGCTACGAGGGAAATTAAGTTATTTCACAAATTATTATATTTGGCTAACATTCGTTGCAATTCTAATTAAGAGCAAAAAGATTAGCCTATATAGCTTAATATAAAAATACCCCCATCACCACCGCGCATGCAGCTGAAATCTTTTCCCACACCGAAGAGGCTGTGCGGAGTCCAAATTCATCACTGCTGAGAGAGGTGTATAGGGTAAATTAATTGGAGCACAGACGACATCCAGGGGCAAAAAAGGTGACATTTTGTGTGTGTTTTGTGGAATTTACCTCCGCTGTCTGCAGTCCATCTTTTCGTTTCACTCTTCCATGATTAAGCAGTGAAGCACCTCCCAGTGGCTCTGTCACAGACCTAGCAAACTCTCTGCATATATACACCAGGCTGTGCACTTTTTAGGGGGCTGAATGCTGCCCTATAGCTGAGGGTCATTTTGGTGTGTCCGTAGGTCTTCCTCCGCCTCATGACCCCCATTCCTTATCCACACTTAACTCCACAAAGGCTGGCCTACACAGAACATGCCGAAAGGATCCAGTAGGACCTGTTTTTCCGTGACTGGAATCTGATTGGATGTGTTTCTGGGAAGGATTCCCCCATTTTAGATCCAGTAGTGAAGGAGAGCGAAAGTCGAGATTACTGGGTGCACGCTGAAGTAATAGGATTCGGCGAACAAATAAGCTTGAATAAGACTGCTGCATCTCTGATACATGTTTGACCAAGCCAAGAGTATGGGCGATGGAGTCGCCGAGGACCGAAACCACTGTGGACCCAATTCGCTGCGCCGCGAGCGCGGTGGAGAAGCTAAAACTCTGGCGGAAGTGGGAAGCCGCAGTTCCGGCGACGCTCCTGCGGGGACATCCGCGTCCACCCCGAGCTCCTCCAGCGAGGACGGACACGACAAACTGTTAGGAGTAGACCCTGACTACTGCCGCAGGATTTTAGTCCGAGGTGAGGGGTCAGTGTTACAGTGTCAGTAGTAACAAGCATTGCATAATAACAAAAAATTATTTAGGCAAAAATATTAAAATAAAATAAAACGTAAACATAATTCACCCGTATAGTCTATAGCCGGAGGAGTAGCCTCTCTTAGATATAGTGCTGCTTTACCACTGATAATGATCACTGTATTGAAAATGTATATGCAGGCTATCAGCAGTGTTATATTATTACGTTATTAAAACAGGATATTATATGTTCTTTCTTAACTAGCCTACTTACTTTGGACTGTGGACACATTTCACAAAATGAAAACTAAATACGACTATAATGATTATAGTGAGAAATTACAGAACCAAGTGGTGCTATTCTAAATTTATGTGGAATGAATAACATAAAAGCATACGAATCATTTCGTTTTGCATATCTGGAAGGTATAAAACACCATGGCACAATTATTTCTATACTTAAAAATGTAGGGATTTTCTTTTTCATTATTCGTATAATAAATGTGTAAATTATTTGATACCCTACATTTTACATAAACATCTCAGTTGAAAAAGCATGACATATTATTATTATTATTATTATTATTATTATTATAATTAATAATAATAATAATAATAATAATAATAATAATAATAATAATAATAAAATATTAGATTAGCATATTACACCATTATTGTCTAAAGCCACAGTACTGTGATTGGCTTATTTTCAAAGGCTTGCAGCTGATTATAGGCTATTGATATTACATTTGCAAGCCTATTACGAGGCACAAACAAGCAGTAACGTACAATTGTATTTTTGACACATGCAATACATTTATAAATACAACAAAATACGAATTTAATGAAAATGTAGTTTTAGCATGCGGTCCTACAAACACTGTGTCGAGTTTTCAGGCTTATTTGTTAACCGTTGTTTTGTTAAGGTCATCTCAATATGCCTTATTTTAGAACATACATGACTGATTGATTGACGGACTGACTGGCTGAATGAATGAATGAATGAATGAATGAAATCAAAGTAATAAGTCCCGATATAGGTATCATTATTATTTTTTAAATTATTATTATTATTATTATTATTATTATTATTATTATTATTATTATTATTATTATTACAACCCCTGCTGGTGTTAGTGTAATGCACGTTTCATACGCAATGGGAGATTAAACACGATAATGGCAGCACTGATTGAACGATCCGACTGGATGCTTATATTTATTGCTGTGGAAAGTAGAGGCTTTTAGGTCTAGTCTCTTATAAAACAAGGAACTTTATGCCCGCAATCCCCAGGCTCTCTCTCTCTCGCTCTCGCTCTCTCTTAAAGCTGCAGATCGAGCGCGTGAGAGACAGGTTCACAGAAAGGTTAGCAGGTCCGGTGCAATTGGGAGGAGAAACATTTTAGGCTTTTAAAATACCCAAAATAATATTTTAAATACAATTTTTTTCAATTCTCACCCATCAACAGGAAAATTACGAATATGTCAATAAATGGTGGAAGTGGTTTTGATATCTGAATAATTGTAAATGTGTATTTTGGTGTGGTTGCCAGGGAGACAGTTAAAAGAGGTGGAGCTTTGGCCCCCCAAGCCCCACAGTGTCGTTTACGATAGGTTATTGGCTTTGGTTTATTGGTTTATTATTTAGGTATTGTGTAATTTTGAGGAATCACAGATTCCAATTTAACTGCCCAAGGGCCTAGACTTGGTTTGCACATGTTCTCTCTCTCTCTCTCTCTCTCTCTCTCTCTCTCTCTCTCTCTCTCTCTCTCTCTCT
>JANDJT010000206.1:17979562-18036426 GCA_024331685.1 Stegophilus panzeri | reverse complement strand
TGAAATGTACATTTATATTTCTACGTGCATGTGCACAAATAAGGAAGATATTCTTTACCAACCGATGGCACTGTTAAAGACTGTCATTAAATAGGTAAATACATAAATACATAAATAAATAAATAAATCTTTTTTCCTGACGGTTTTGTATAGGTTAATTGCTACTGTCGCTGTCCTAGGTGATGAAACAGGCTGCTGACGTTTAAATGGTATTTATGGCTTACTCAAACAAGTTATATGTGACGTGACATGGAAATGTAAAAAGTATCTTATAACCTTTAATCCAAAAAATGACATAAAAGGCCTTAATACTCCAAATGATTGTGGCCAAATAAAAACCTACATAAAATGAGTCAATTTGAGGGAAAAGGATCATAGGAAAAAATATTTCTTATTATAAAAGTAGGCTATATCAAAATCTTATGCTTAATGATTATATCTCAATATTATCCTCGATGATCAAAAAAGGCGTTAATGAAGTAGCCTAGACCTAATACTTTTGGGGTGGTCTTATTCATTTCCTGAAACGATTTTAAACTATTATTTTATTTCCACAGTCATATGCATTTGTTGACTAGAATATTTTTCCTTTTATCCGTGAACAGTACACCACGAACTATTTTAGCATCGCATTCAGCTAATGCAAACAAACAAAAAAATGCAGTCTTCCCCAGTAGCCTTTTTGAATAGAATTTCCCATTTTACGGGAAAATAAATAAGCTTAAAATATCTCCACCTATAGCCATGCAAACTTACTTCACGAAACGTGTACTGGTCTGGAGAAAAACGATCACGCCCTTTGATCCAAATAGGCGCCGAAGATTTAATATTAATAGCCTAAATTTTAAATGTATTTAACAACAACAACAACAACAACAACAACAACAACAACAACAACAACAATAATAATAATCCTCATTGAATTTCATTCATGAAATGTTGAGTAATGTATAAACAATGTTAGATCATTAGGTCTACATAAACTCAATGAAAAAAATATCCAGGAACGTTCTAATAGAACAATAAAGTCCAACATATTCTTTATTAATCATAACAAATAATTTGGGCTGAAATTATGGTAGAATTTATGTTTCACTACCCCAAAATATTTATTTTCTCCTAAATCTTTCTGAAAGCATTCCTGCAAACCATTTTCAGTAAATACACGTGAAATTCCTAAAGTGGTCCATCATTTTTCACGTTTACTTAAATGCTCAATATGAGTCCGGAGGAAAAGTAGAAAGCAATTACATTTTAGCTTTATCAAAATGGCTTTTAAAAATACTGTATACGTGCGTTTTTAGACAGGTTGTAAGTGCTAATATTCCTCCTCATTTATATGCATTATTCATGGAACACTTCCAACAACTCAGAGTGAATTGTCAGTTGCTTAAAATCCTAGAACGGACTGAGTTCAGCCTTTTTTATTTTTTATTTTTTATAGAATAGTTTATAGATATGGCCTCATAAAATTGGTATTGCTAAATACAAATTAATTCATATATGCGTGGCACAAACTGTTGCACCCACCTCAATCCTCTTTATTTGTAAACTAAACGGGATTTGAATGTGTCACTCATTACGATTATTCGATTCGTAAAGTAAACACGCATTTTTGCTAAGGGTACATTTACATTAGTTCTGTCTTGTTTGTTCAAATTATCGATCTGGGGTAAATTCTGTACGTTGCCACATTAGTGTTCTTTATCGCTGCAAAGAACGACAAATTCATTAACTGACTGAGCTCGATTTTTCTGCCGTGGAATATGGCATACTTTGCTTAAAACTGTCTAAACTGTATAATGTGGTTGACACTGATATGCTTGTATAAAACTCAAGAAAGAAAAGCCAGAGATCATATATAACATAAACCATATATTAGGGTACCATAATGAAACATAGACGTCTATATTGGTATTTTTATATTAAGCAATATAATTGTTCTTCAGACATAGTTATTAATATCATGTATGACATGATCAGTAAAAGAGAACCAAGTGTGATAAGATATTATTTCTGTAGTTACTTCTCCCTTTGGATGTCTGAGTTAAATAGATTTTTTTGTTGTTGTTGCCTAAACTGAATCTGTGTGAGATACTTCCATAGTTTGTTCTGATCATTGAATTCATCCATCCACCCAAGCAACTCATTATACATGCACAACACACATACTTATACATACACATACTGGACAGAGATGAGTGAATATCCTCTGGTACTGCTCCAGAACATGGGTACTCCTGGGTTGCCACCCCCAGCAGGTGGCTCCCCGCTCCAGTGTATCATAGTGGGGAACTCAGATCAACAGGGAACAGTGCTGTACTGGGGATATATTGTGTAACAGACATAGAACATTAATCTTATTGGTTATATAATCATCACATAGCTTATAAGTTATAAGGGAGTTCTTTTTATGCTGAAGAAACCTAATTTGTTTGGAATTTTATTATAGTGACACCAACTGAGCTGTGCTTAAATGGTTATGTAGCACAGAATAGGCATACCTAAAACTGTATTGTTGAATGCTTTGATAAAGCTATGGCTGATTCCAGTGATGAAGGATGGCTTAAATTGGTTTAATCAAAGAGCAAACAGAAACAGGAAATAGGAAGTCATCACGGGATCATATTAGGTACTGCAATACTTTTTACCAGCTCTGTTGGAATATTTAGATAAGAATTTGTTTTACAAATTTCAATGGCCATGTAAATTTTAATTATTATATAATTTGCCTTCAGTTGCTACTTCTGTTGTTCTTGACAGAATGCTTTATGTAAAATGTTGGTGCTTGACATTTGACACATATTTAAAAAATAATTTATATATTACTATTATTTATCTACATATATCTTAAAAGACCATTTGAGGAAGCTTGACCTTTGCTTTGCAATTGTGTCCAACTTCATTGGCACAACGTACTAAGAGCTTTTGAGTATCTATTAGTCAGTTCATTGAACCAAACTGCTAAAGTTTATAGCATCACCACAGGTTCGCCGGAACTCTTGAGTTTATCCATCACAACCACCTTGATGAAAACATCATTTTCTTTATAAGCCTAAAGCTATCGTCCTGTTGTCCTTCTCAATTGTCAGGGTAGACTCACATTGATGACATTTAAACTACTGGTGGTGCTAGAAAAAGCTCAATGCAAATTTACAACATATAACTTGGTGATATTATACTGCAGGCTTTTCAACAGACTGATTTAATATTTTATTGCTACATGGTTGTGTAATGCAATTGAATTATTTCTGCATTTCCTGGGTGGAGAACTAGTGGCTATATACAGTTGGATGACAAATTAAAAGAAACACCGGTGGTTCTGTGATGTATGGGGGGAATTTTGCTGACATAATTGTAAATACTATAAAGGTTTATCAGGTTGTAATACGTGAACAAAAGTACAGGAACAAAACTTCCGATTTATCATGTCTCAGACTCTAGCCTTACACGTCATCCAACTGGTGAGTGAATGAATGTCTCTGCTGTGTGCTTTTGTTCATTTTATTCAGTCCAGACAGTACCTAATATAGCTGTAATGTCTGGAAAGGAAAAGAGAGCTCAGTTAGTAATTTAGAGACAAAAAGAGAGCCAAAATGAAAGATGATTGTATGAAATATATTAGAATTTAATGTAACTCAGAAGCCAGGAAAGAGCTTTAGACAAGTGGACAACATTTAATGAGATACAAGGACAAATTGCATTGGCTTAGAGGGTGATGCAATGCAATTTTGTCATTCTCAAAGCAAATATTTGGATAATAAACAACTTTTCATGCTAATAGTTCTTCTGTATTAGTGATTAAAAAATATATTCTAAGTTGAGTTATTTTACATCCAGAGAACAAATGCAAGTGAGATTCAAACCTAAATCTTTGTACCAGTGTAAATATCTGCATCTGTATGTATGCCTCTATATCTTTTAAAAGCTCCAAATATCCAGGTCTGTATTTGTATTTGTATTTAAACCCAATTGGACTGTGCAGAACTGTTTTTTTTTTTTTTTTTTTTAAATCCTGCTTACACAGTTATTATTTTTGTGTGTACCTACACACTATAATATCTAATGAATTTAGTTGGTTCTATTTCCCAAAATATAAACAAACCAGTAGTCTAATCTAAACCACCGTGACCCTAAACTGGCAGTTACTTAGGATGAATGAATGACTGCTGTATGTTCATGTTAATATCTAATGTATTACTTGCACCCAAATGAAAGTAAATAACTTTCACCCATGCAACTTTTTGGTTTTTATTGTCTGTGGGATCCCAATCCTGAAGCATATTTCGAGAGTCAACCAGATGCCCTGTAAACCATTCAGACAAAAAAAAAAAAGGAATAGTGTTCCTCTTTTATGTATTTGTATTTGTAGTTCCTCTGAACAGATTACATGTTTGTTATGAATTTTGTATTCATATTTGGTTTCATCTCTACTATGTGGTAGATTATCCATACGTGTAAGTACTGGATATCAACCAAGTTGTTTTCATGTCATACTGTTAGGCTTTTAATATTTAACATATGTATATAATTGCACTGTATAATGAATTGTTATATTTAATTGCTAGCACAAATTCATGAGCTTTATTTAATGAAAGATTCAAGTGTGCTGCGCACATGGTGTTTGTGCCCAGTCTCTAGCTCATCTTGGCATTCTTATCCTTATACTTGAAATTCCCACTCCTACAGGAAGTGTGTCTTGGATCAGAGTTAAAGTGCTCACACAGTACATGTGTACAGGCCTGTCGTGTCACTCTCTAGGCAGTGTGTAATTCCATTACTTGATTGGATCAGTCAGAACAGAAACCTGCTAATCCAGAAGATACATTCACCAATGTAATGTCCCAGAATGTGTTTTACATGTTACAGTCATACCAAGCACACAGGATCAACACACTGACTCACGCTGACCTCTATTTGCACATTATAAACTTGTGTCTTATACTGTATCAGTAATGTCTGCAGATCACTATGTTCTTAATTTTGCTTGGTCCTTTTTCATAGACTGGTGGCAACTCTATGGTAAAAGATCTATCTGGAGTTCTGTGAAGTTAAATCCCGGGATTGCCAGAGAGCAAAGACCTTAATCTTCACCTGCTTCATGGGCAACAACATATATAACCACATTTGGGTAGTAGTGGCTCAGTAGTTGTAAATAGTGTGAAGTTTTAAATAGGCAATTTTAGATAAATAAAAAGGTTTATGTTAAGAAAATGATAACCATTTGTTTTAAACAGAATAGTTAAACTGAACTCTAATTTCAGATTAGGGCCATTGCCCCTATATTTCCTTATTCCATCTTTTTTGGGAAACATTAACCTAAATGGTCTCTGGTTTCATTTTTCTCTTATCTGTATAATAGCAGTTTTATCTGTTGATACCATTTAAACTCAGATTGTATTATTGAAGCACAGTGGAGTTGCTCACTTGGCATGTCCCAAACTTTATCATATAGTGCATAAAAGACATCTTTTCAATCACAGCCCATACACTGTAAGCCTAATTACTTTACCTAAACATCAACACCTCAAGCCACAAGAGCCAAGCCGTATCAATAAGTGTGGGGGCACAGCACTAATAATAGACCAAGTGCTTTTGCATTTAGGCAGCTTATCGAGCCATATCTACCAGCCCTTCGTTAAGACAGAGCTGACCCTTGGCTGAACTTGCATTAACATGCCTCTCAGTAATACCAGAGGCTGGCGCTAAGGATCAGGCCATGATCAGGTTGAGAAGTTGAGCAGTGTAGGGGAAGGAGACGGGTGGGGATGTATGATGAAAAGCCTTAACAGTTTAATGGCAAGTTTCTGTGACATAAGACTAATATAGAAATGTGTTTATTGTTTGCATAAATGTGGAACAGTTCTTCCTTTAATGCCTAATTAGAAATGCCGCTGAGTGGTGGATTCACTGTTATCAATCACATAATTCTTATATTATGATAAGGAAATGGTGGTAAATGTATACATGGGTGCTAGATGAAAAATAGTTTTAATCATTAGTACATAACAACAGTTTGTGCAACTAATTGTGAGTTGTGTAATGAGACCTAAGTGAAGTAATGGTTGAAAATCTGAAGTACCCTGTTCTTGAAGACAATTTTCTACACGGTGCCAAGGTTAGGAAGCAGCCACCTAAAAAGCATAATGCATCACATATTTTCACACAACAACAAGGTGTTGAGGGGCCTCTATGTGGGGTTGCAGAAAGGTCAGCAGAATGTGTGGATGTTCACCCTTCACTCTAAAAGATTAATGCTCCAGGTTTTGTGCATCACATATGTATATGTGTCATAACACACACAACATGACAGATATGATTTATGAGCTGTAACCTCATGCTCTAAAAGTTTGAATTTAGTTCCATTCTTTTTATTGTATTCACTGTTAATACTTTTGTTCTATTTCATTTTTCATACAAAGCACAGTGCTGTTGCTAAGTTTAATGAGCATTTGTATATTTGAGAACTGCAGCATGGTATAGTGTGTACCTAGTCATACTACAGTAGATTGGGATATGCATATGGGAGTTTTTGGTGATAGAGGAAATTCAGGTCATGCAGATCTCACTTTTGTAATCTCTGCCCCAGGGCTGAACCATGGATCTCATTAAAAAGGATTTCATTCCAATAGTGTAGATGTACAATGGAGGAGATTTGCTCTATCAACATTTTCCTGATGGTTCCTCTAGTGTCTCTATGATATCAAATGCAGGATAAATTCCAAAGTCTGCAAGTGATGAATGGCAGGCAGGGGGAGTGGCCACAAAGAGTTATTTCACAGGATTAGTATTTGTGTATGACTTGCAGTGGACATAGCATGAAATTGAAAATTGAAAAGGATGTATGTATTTAATATCACAGACCAAATTCTGAACTGCAAAATACATTTATTTCTCTCTGTTCCAGACCCACTGAATATGTTTGTGTTTAGATTAAAACTGTGGCATCAGCATGCTCATGGGATCACTAGCAATCTCATTATCCAGACACTAATGGCTGAGCTGAGGCCATGATCTCACTTCTCCTGCCTGCTTGTTTTTCTGTGGATCCCCACTGTGCTGTCTGATCAGCTTCTTATTCTGCACACAGGGGCTTACTGGACTTATTGGACCCTTCCAAGAAAATGCAGGCTCTTCTGAAAAATATATTAGATATGTAATTGTGTAAGTGTGTGTGTTGCCTTTGTCATGACTCACACTCACAAATGCTCACATATGATCCTTCATATGCTGCCATCTTGTTTAACATGTTAATTACATGTATATTAGGATCTTATTTTCAAGTGGTGAAATCTGTTGTTCCTCTGCTTTTTAGACTAGTATTTCTCAGCATTGCTTGATTCAGTATTCTTACTTTTCTTCACTCAAGAATTTATTTTATTATTGGAGGCCAATGCATGACTGCCCTGGCTCCTCCTCCTCTACATTTCCTTTAAGTCTGTATGTAATAGGGTGAGGCAAAATTGAAATTCAGTCTAGCCTGAATGAATTTTTCAAATCAGATTTTTTCTCTATTTTTAAAGGTTGATTGAAGCAACACACTTTATATTAACACAACAGAGCATTCATTAGAGAGAGTACAATAGCAGGAAGGAGTTTAGCACTTCTAATGCTCTTCCTGTCTCAGGCATTCAGACACACATACAATTAGTCATTGAGTGCATGATGGCGTATGTGTAAATGTTTCAGACTCTGACCTAAAGAGGCTCAATTTATTTTGTGTAAGGAACTAAGTATAATTAAGAGTAAGGAATTGAAAGTTTACAATTCAGCATTTAGGGTGGATATGCTGTGAATAGGGCTGTGAATAATTCCAACAAAATAATGCAAATATTTGAAACAGAAGTAGGGTTATATCTAAGGGTATATCTACCCATTTATATCTCCTCCATTATTGATTTATGATTAAATGATCTATATGCTAAATCTGTGTTTAGACTAACTGCTCAGCACATCTGGAATGCTTTCTATTTTATTGTATGAGTTCAATCACCTTTTGTGTATTCCCCAGGTGAAAGTTTGGTTCCAGAACCGACGTACCAAGCAGAAGAAGGACCAGACCAAGGACTCGGACAAGCGCTCTTCGTCCACCTCAGAGTCACTGGCCACATGTAACATCTTGCGTCTACTTGAGCAGGGGCGTTTGCTGTCAGTGCCTGCACCTCCTCCCAACCCACTGTTGGCACCACCGCATGCTGCCAATGGCTCGCTTCTGGGAGGCCCATCTGTGTCCTCCTCCTCTCCTGGGGTAAGCAGTGCAGGCACTCCTCCAGCAATTGTGGCCAGTGGTGGTGGAACATTTGGCCTATCTCTGTCCTCACTCGGTGCTACACCACCCTCACCAAGGCTTGGGGTAGCACCCCCATCCCTTTTCTCCATGCCACTGATGAGTGGTGCTCATCATGAACTCACGTCTAGTTATGGGTGTGGATCATCAGCTTTTGAGCCCTATACAAGGACAGAGAGGAAAGATGGGGACTTGGGTGGGAAGAAGACAGTTTCCTAAAGACTTGAATCACTTTCTGGACCACTAATGAATGCCCCATGTTTACCAAAGGGTGCAATCTGCTCTCTTTTTCAGCTAAGGTGAAGGTTATAGAGGAAGTAGTTGATTTTCAAAATTAAACAAGTATGGAGATCCTTCACCTCCATTTTAGATTTTTTCCACTACTAAATTGCCAAGCCGTGCTGATCCTTTTTGCCACACTAAGATAATGAAAAAAGGACTTCAGCCTCTGCTTTCTACTAAGAGTGAGCTAAATTTAATTTACCACCTCTGCATCCTGTGTTTAAGTGGCATCTTGTTTACAGATGCTCATTGTTTCTTTCATTTTTTAATTATTTCTCTCTCTCTCTCGTGTGTGTTTGTGTGCATGTGCGTGTGCGTGTGTGCGTGTGCGTGTGTGCGTGTGTGTACATTACAGACCGCCTCAGGCTTAGTCTTTGTCTAATAGAAAAGTTTCATCAACAATGCTAATGTAATTGTGAAAGGCAAATACTGCTTTATGACAGATATTGTATCCAAATGGGTGTTAAAAAGACAAATGAATGATCATATCACTATGTTTGAACCTTGTGGTACTCTTTATGCTGCTCTGAACTGGTATTGTAATTAGGGGTAAGTTTATCATAAGTAAGTAAGGTAAGTTTATAATGTTTATTTTACTTTTGGATGTGCATGTAAGGGTGGCTTGGTGAGAAACACACACAATAATAACACCAAATTGTTGTGCTTTCTAATAATAATTCTTTTCCCAGTTTTGTATAGTTTAAAGATAGTGATTCACTCAAACATATATTAGTAAATATTAGCTACCTATTATTATTGTTAATTCAGCAATGTAAAAACAAAAATAGTAAGTTATGAATTAGATGTCATATTCAGTATGTATGATCACAGCATGTGGTTGCAGTTCAAGTTCAACCAAGATAATTTGTCTTTAAAATTTTTGCACCGTGAACACAAATGATTGTGTAGCATCTTAGATACTGCAAGGATAATTGTCTCATTTCTTTGATACTGCAAGGCAAATTGTCTCATGTTATTTCCCATACTTCTAGTTATTAACTTGTTTCCAAATGTAGGCAGCTCTAGAGGCTACTTAGGACTTGTGATTGTTAATCAGACTACAAGTTACATGTCTTAGTTGTTTATTACTGTGAAGTGTGCAGAGATAATTTATTGACTGAACGTACATATGATCTAAATCATGCTATTTACATACATATGCACACAGCCTCAAACAATATCTGCTTATTAACAAAGCACATGGAAGGCATGGTAGCATTGTTTAACTTTATTGGTAGTAAAATCTGATGGGTCAAACTGCAACTCTTAGCTGTCTGTTCATTCTCTTTCTTGTGATGGTCTCTTCAGTTCTCCTAAATAAGTGAAAGTAAAGGCTAAGATTAGCCCTGGTTTTGTTTGTTGTATCTCCACTACATAATGTGGAACTGCTTTCTTAGTTGTTTATACCATTTTGATTGGTTTCTGAACCTGGAGCTTGCATCGTGACTCTGATTGTCATAGTGACTGATAAAGCAGTGGAATAAACCTCAGGAAGAGTCATCAAACTATTTGCCATTTGTTCCATATTTTTTTAAAGGTTTTAAAGCCTTAGGTAGCACCTCATTCATTGCCGTGAATTCAAAGCACTTTATTTTCATATATGTTTACTTAATATTTTTCTGTGCACTCTCAGCTAAAATGAAGTAGTATCCAGACACTTTCAGTGTTAGTTATCACATGTATCTGATTTTGTGTGGATGGAAAGCCAGTGCTTTCACTGAGATTATGAAATCAGAAATCTTTGAGTGTCAGAAACAGGCAATGTCTCACTGGGCTACAAGCTCAGAACATATACAGCTGGCAGAAATCAATGTTTTTCTTTTCTTTCTCAAGCGCTCATGGTCACACTATTGCAACCATGAGCCATGGAAACTGCCATGGCCACAGTAGCCTATTTCTTTATTGTTCCTGTTCATTTAAACACTGACTCAGTGTTGACTGACCTTTTATCTTTACTGGACTTCCCTTTTGAATGTTATAATTTGTTTGGGGTACTGAGATGAGAGGTCTTGGTCTGAGACCCTTTGACCTGGTAAATGAGGTAAAGCTATTGAGGCTATTGCTCTTTTGCCGCTGTTATCCTGTGTGCACCATATGAGTTTCCATACTGTTATGAGACAGTGTTATTTTCAATAATCAGTATAAATAATTTTCTGACACCCATGTTAAATATTTAATGCAGTGTCCCCCCTTTTTTGATTTCACATACAAATAGCGAATTTGTACTGCTGTTTTTTCTGCTTGGCTTACAACTCTCTGACAAAGGAGTTTAGAGGCTTAGAGATTATATTTACCAAAATTGTCTTACTGAATTTAATCTTTTTACCAAGCAAAAAGATTGTCTATTTGACACTCAGATACCCCAACGTATTGCATTTTGAGCAGAAAATTAATTGTATAGTAATCAGTTTCCTATGTTTGTATTGTCATGTATTTGTTGTGAGTAAGTGTATGTGGAAGAGAGAGGAGCATTATGAGCTTGAAACAAAGTACCGTTAGTGGTAAAGTGCTAAATTCCTCACCTAACCCTCATATAAAATGTTACCATCTACTCAGTCCTTTTAAACATTGAATATATTTCTTACAAACAAGAATAAACTGTGAAATTTGCAGCATAGCTGAAGAACAACATAACAGGGTACAAGAGAGGTCTATATATAACTTTCCACACTAGTTTGATTGTAATGTAAACTCTTTCTGGTTTTATGTTTGAGATATGAGATTGTGTGAATCAGTGTTCTTGTTCGTACACAAGCCATAAACAATTTCTTGACAGTAAATCTTTCTGTAATCAATCACGTCAAAACATAAGTGACACCAACTTTTTTTCAAACAAATTTGAAAAAATGTTAACATAAACCATATGTAAATATACCATATGAGTCTTTGCACAGTATTTTCATGTTGGTATTGTGTCATCTTACAATAAAAAAAAGAGAAAAGTAAAGATGGAAAAAGAAAAAAAAGCCCTTTATAAAATGCTTTACATTTGTTTGTCACATTAACAGTTTGCACTTATTTAAAAGTAATAAGTTCTTTTGTGTGTTTTTGGTGAGAGAGCAATTTTGATGCTCAGGCTATGAAAGCCAAAATACTGTATAATTTGTATATGTATTTTTATTCATATGAACATAAATATATGTCTATGTAATTTGTCTTTGAGTATGTCTCATTTCTTATGCGTTGTTAAAGATACAATTATTTTAAATTTAACATATACAGGAGACATCAGTTACTCATTAATTTTTTACAATAGTTTCATGTGAAAGACATTTTTACTGAAAATGACTTACAAATGAAAAAATATACAACTCAAGGGCACAGCTGAGCAGTTCAGCATTTTTTAATCAAAAATTATTCTCTAGCAGTAGTAGGATTTTAACTCAGCGCAGAATCCTAACCACTGAGCCATCAATGACCACTAGCACTTACCAGGTATTCATATATGATCATGAATGATTCTTCAGTTCTCTAGTCAGTATCATTTAATATTTGTGTGTGTTAAGAGAAAATCACAAGGTTACCACAATTTATGAATGTTTCTTCACATAGTTTCTTCATTCTAGTCAGCAATAAAAGAATCATTTAATTACTTTTCAGAATTTAATTAATGCAACATGACTACATGCAGCAGGCCTCAGTAGTGTATGAAAAACCCTGTGTGTGTGTTTGTGTGCATGCACATGTGTGTGAAATATGTAACGTATACAATCATGTTCTGTCAGGTTTCAAGCAAAAAGGGAAAACCAAATTTAATAAGAATAAGAAGCATCACATTTCTACTACTACTAATAATAATAATTAGCTCCATGAAACCTGAAGCCTAGTAGCAGCAATAGGGAATAGTTTCTGGCAACAAATGTGTTAATTAAAAGCAGATTGGGGTAAACAATTCATGTAACATTTATATCTTTTCCAGCTAAGGTAGGACCACAACTTGTAAAAAAAACCCAAAAACCTTTAAACGTTCACTTAATTATTTATCAGTCTAGTCTTGTCTGTAGATAGTAAAAGGTCTTCTTCCACTGTCTATAGCCATTCTGTGGAAACATACAATTCTTTTATGTCTTTTAAGGGTGACTGGGTTATTCTTCAAGAAAGTGCAGCCCCAAACGGCCACAATATGTTTAACCACATGGTTTGGTGCCCTCCTTCCTCTTGGAGCTGCACTCTCTTTCTGAAGCTTGCTGAGACAATCAACTCCAGGGTGCCAATTAAAATGATTGGCGTCTTTTCTTCAACAGAGTGGATGGCTGCAGAGAGTGAGCACTAAATGGGTGGCCTGGTGATTTGTGTGGGGCAGCTGAGGATAGGGGTGCAGGACAGGACAGCTGTGCCACAAATAAAGGTGGGCAACACCTTTATTTAAGAGCTGGGTTATGTTATACATGTAACCAAGATACAATTAAGAGAGAAAACGCTGGAATTCTTTAACACAATGTGCAGTCATAGATCAATATATGACATAACAATGTCATATGATATAACAATGTCATATGATATAACAATGAGGTAAAAACTTTTGCATGCTCCATTTTCTCTTTTTGCTTGTTTGGGTCAAAATAATCAGTGTTAAGCCGTTTGTGTTAGGTCTGGTCTTGGCCTCCACAGCTATTGCCATGCATCACTATACTGCTTCCCTCCCTCCCTTTTTTTCTACCTCCTTCTCTTTTCTTCATCCATCCGCTCTCTCCCTAGTCCCTGTTCAGTGACCCTGCAGGAGGCCTCTTCACTAATTAGGGTCACTAATTGGGGGGTGATGGGGCCGGGGTCCCCTCCACACCTGCACGAATCATGTGACCCACTGTGAGGTGCATTGGGCCATAGATCATCCACTGGGGCGGCCAGAATAGGGAGAGGAATTGGATCAGCTGTGAGGCCAACGAGATTAGTGCAAGAGAGACAGAGAGGACAAGGGGGAAGTCTTTGAGGTACATGAGCCAGAGGTGGGCTGAGTTCAAATTTGGCCCCCTTGGGGACTAATTGCAGGCTGACCCCTAGGGTTGATCGGCTTCCTAGCATGGTCCACTTTTCTCAACCAGGGCGCGATTAAGCCTTCTTGTTTTGACATGCTTCACACAATCTGCTGACTTGGTCATTACGGAACCATTCGACATTCCTGAGAGAGAAGCAGGAATGAGGCCTCTTGGAATATCTACAAAAAAGGGAAAGATGAGAGAGAAAAGGAAGGATAGTAGAAAAAGTTTCACTTCCAGGTCAGTGTTAGCCAAGCATTTCACCAATTTGAAAATTTGATATTAAAAAATAATTAAATAAAGTATATCTAAAAAAAGTAACAACTAGTAGATAGACCAACTCAGTACAGATTAATGTTTAACATATTCTATTTTTTCATTCTACGGGAATGAACAAGCAAGGCAGAGGGTAAAGAAAGAGTATTACAATAACCTCCACTCTTTCTTTCACTGATTCACTATTCACTACTCTTTCCTGAAAATGATCATTTGTTTTGTTACTTTAAGGGAAAAGATGCAGACAAACCTGACAGCTTTACTTCCTTTGTCTCTATACCCTCTCAGGCCATTCTTAACCAGATAGGCTTTCATAAAGTAAAAATAAGGAAGTGTGAGTTGAGAGAGAGAGAGACAAACAGAATCTATAGGGGACTAGAGAATTGTTCTTTCAAAAGTATCTCAGAATGAGTTTAAAGAGGGAATCGAAGTCAAAGAGACCACTAAAATGAAAATAAGAAATGGGAATTTGTAGGGTTTTGTTAAATAATCCCCCTGAAATAATTTACAATCAATCAAAACCAATTTTATTGCTTTATACATATTCTCCAATAATTAAGATATAGTGTCCATCATTGATCCATGGTAGAAATCTAAGGCCCCACTTAGGAACTACACAAATAGGCCCATGGCCTAATCAGACCAATCTCTCAATTTTAGTAATTGTATGTGTTATATAATGAGTAATACAGTATGTGAACATTGTTGTTCTTAACGCTGCAGCTTTAATGCAGTCAGAAACCACTTCACAATGTTAATTTGGGAACAGATGTGCAATATAAATGCAGTAATTACCTAACAAACTAAACAGTATACAGTCATGTGAAAAAATAAGTACACCCCTTGGAAATTGGTTTTTTTGTTTTTTTTTGGCATGTTTGGACAAGCAAACATTTGATCTTCTTTGAAACAGTACCTATAAAGTTGACACACTCTATCAAATGACACATAAAATTGACATTTTTCATGATTGTAATTGTAATTTTCATGATTCAGATTAACAAAGAACAGATCAGTCACATGGAAAAAGTAAGTACACCTCTACATTTATCACACCTTCCATATAATTTGAATCAGGTGTTCAAGATTGCGTGCCAATGATCAGAACCTGCTTAAGGAGTGCAGTTGGAACTGTCTTATTTATACCCCTCTTATATCTAGTGTCTGGTGTTCCCTTTGTTATTGAGGTGTGTGGTGTCATCATGCCAAGATCTAAAGAGTTCTGTAAGGCCTTCAGAAAAAAGATTGTGGATGCCTATGAGTCTGACAAGGGATTTAAAAAGATCTGCAAATTATTTGAAATACATCATTCCACTGTAAGGAAAATCATCTACAAATGGCACAGATGTCAAAGGGCTGTCAATTTGTCCAGAACTGGCAGTCCCAGCAAATTTAGCCCAAGCGCAGACCATCTAATGCAAAAAGAAGTCTCGTGCTGGTAATACTACTAAGTCTTGCAACTGTTGGTGTCAAAGTGCATGCTTCTACAATCAGAAAAAGATTGCACAAATTTTACCTACATAGGGGGTGTGCCAGGGAAAAGCCTTTGCAAGACTACAGTTGTCAATAAGGATATAGGCAAAGACCAGGCCTTTTGGAATAAAGCTTTTCAGAACAAGCACCTCATAACAACTGTGAAGCAATGTTAGTGGTGGAAATGTTATGGTTTGGAGTTGCTTCACTGCCTCAGGGACTGGGCAGCTTGCATTCATTGATTCTACTATGAATTCTGCATCATATCAAAGAATGCTTGAAGATAATGTGAGACCATCTGTCTGAAAGTCGAAGTTGAACCGAAAGTGGACCTTTGGGTGGCTTTGGCTCAGGTGGTAGAGCGGGTTGTCCACTAATCGTAGGGTTGGCGGTTCGATTCCCGGCCCACGTGACTCCACATACCGAAGTGTCCTTGGGCAAGACACTGAACCCCAAAGTTGCTCTCAATGGCAAGCTAGTGCCTTGCATGGCAGCTCTGCTACCATTGGTGTGTGAGTGTGTGTGAGAATGGGTGAATGAGACACAGTGTAAAGCGCTATATAAGTGCACCATTTACCTTTGAACAGGATAATGATCCTATGCACACTAGCAAATCCACCAAGGAATGGCTCAAAATGAAGAAATGGAGAATTATGGAATGGCCTAGTCAAAGCCCGGATTTGAATCCCATTGAAATGTTGAGGGGGAATATTGCATGGAAGAGTGATCAAAAATTCCAGCAAGCCATTGTCAGAGACTGGTGGACAATTATGCAAAACGCCTACAAGAAGTTATTTCTGCTAAAGACGGCAATACTAACTTCTGAGTCCAAGGGTGTACTTACTTCTTCAACAGAAGTATATCATCTCTATTGATATTTCTGTTGAATAAATGATTGAAAAATCTAATTTTATTTGTGGTTTTGTTCAAGTATATCAACTTAATTAATAGGGCCTGTTTGAAAGATGATCAAATGTTTGCTTGTCCAAATACGTCAAAAAAGCCAACAGTTTCCATGGGCTGCAATTATTTTTTCACATGACTGTAAATAACTAAGTTTTCCTTTTGTCAACAACAAAAGTATTAAGCTGCATTATTTAAAGGAAATATTGAAAACTATTTTCCTGCATGCAATTACACACGTAATTATTTCTTACATATAATTACACACAAAATGAACCATAAAATATTTTTATTAAACACAAAGACGATACATAATACAACCCCAATTCTGAAAAAGTTGGGCCAGTATGGAAAAAACAGAAAGACAAACAAAAAGAGTCATTTGAATACGACAGCTTTTTTGTCCAAAAACTATTTGAAATGTTGACTCGTCGGACTACAAAACACAATTCCATTGTGCTATTGTCCATCTCAGATGAGACCAAGCCCAGAGAAGTCGGTGGCGATTCTGGACAGTGTTGATGTATGGCTTCTGCTTTGCATAGTAAAGCTTTAACTTGCATGTGTGGATGCAGCGGTGAATGGTGTTGACTAACAAAGGTTTATCAAAGTATTCACGAGCCCATGTCAGGAGATCCATTACAGACTCATGATGGTTTTTAAGACAGTGATGTCTGAGGGATCAGAGCTCATACGCATTCAGAAGTAGTTTTCGGCCTTGCCCTTTACGCACCGAGATTTGACCAGATTCATTGAATCTTTTAATTATATTGCACACATTGGAGAATCTTAGTCTGAAAGTGTTGGATTATTTGCTGATGCATCTGTTGTCAGATTTGCAAGCCTCAACCAATCCTTGCTCTTGAAGTACTAGGCCTTTTTTTGGAGGCTCCTTATATACTATGATTAGATGATTGTCTCACCTGTTTCACATCACCTTCTTATTTCAACTTGTCACATTGCTATTAGTCCTAAATTGCCCCTGTCCCAACTTTTTTTTGGAACTTATTGCATGCATCAATTTCAAAATAAACATTTATCTTTAAAAAAAACTATGCAGGTGATTAGGTAAAACATCAACTACATTGTCTTTGTTTGTTTTTTGTTCGAATACAAATCAAAGTACATTTACATTCAAATCACTCCTCTTTGTTTTTATTAGCATTTTCCATACTATCCCAACTTTTTCGAAATTGGGGTTATAGATTATTCTACATAAATTATGCTAGCATAGATGGGAGCAACATTTAGATAAAGGCTCTATGGAAATTTTAGTGAACAATTTAAATATGATGCTTTTAATTCAACACAGTTAAAGATGTTGCTTTTTTGGCTCACCTGGATCAGTGCTTGTGCAGGTCCCGAGGTACAGATTTGATTCCATTATGCTGCTGTTTTATCTGGGAGGGAGATTATCATGGTCATTTCATACAAGCAAAAATATCTCCTTTTTTTTCCTAACCAATAAATAACTATTTGTATAATAACTTCTTTCATTTTAAAAAATATTCTACATTTGTTAATATTTGTTAAAATGACTTCAGTGAATATTAAAGCGATACTGATAGTTGTCAGTTGGCATTAGTTTGGTTACATAGGCAATACCTTAACTATGGTACATGTGGTAAAATTAATTAGCATGAAGTTATTGGATTATAACCATGACACAAGTTAATTTGGTGATGCTATTGCTTTTGTTCTCTGCAGTTTTCTACCATGTACTAGAACTGCTTTTGGAATAAATTTCATATGAAACTCAGTGTGAATGAAAAAGGCAAATGTCTGATTAGATTACATAACACAAGTAATAAGGATAAATTTCATGTCTGACAGTATCTCAAGGGACTTCAAGGGGAAATCCTGTGACATAAAAGCAATATAATTAACAAAGCACCTGATATGCAAGGAGCATGAACAATTTCTTAAGTTTTTTGTGGGTCTGTTATGAATGTCTTTATTGCGCCTTATATTATTTGACATTAGTATTTAAACTACATCTGAAGGTCAAAATACTGGTTCTTTGTTTTCATCTAATAAGTAATACACATCCTAGGCAGAGTCCATCAGCAAGTCTATGTTTTCCCTTGTCAACATGAAACAGTGAAACCATGGAATAAAAGATACTAAATTGTTTCATTTCCTCATCCTTCAGTGTGCTCTCTGTATATTTCTTACAGTTAATTTCTTATTTTAACTTTTAACTTTTCAGTCATGACCCCTGAGCACTACTATAATGAATGCACATTCAATCTTTATAATTAAATAAAAGAGAAACAGAAAATTTCAGCTAAGACAGCATGTTATGTCGATGGCCCCTTCTTTTTAAGTGTGACTCTGATGTGAGGAATTGAATAAGATGTTTAGCCAGGCATTCTCTATAAAAAACTAGCATATTTCCCACCTAAAGCTACCTCCTCGCTGCTAGACCTATTGACCCCAATTTTCACTTCCAATTTCATTCCCCCGCCCAAGGACAACTTGGGCTTTATGCCTTTTGCTTTTTTGCCATGTACCAGCACTCCCACACACTAACTGTGAATGTGTTTTGTTTCTCCTCATCTCTGTTCAGAATCAATTAGCCTCCATGTCCCTGTGGATGCCAGTGCTTCTCCTGTCTAGGAGGAAATACTGCAAACTACTGGATCTGTGACTCATAGACACTGAAATATCATCTTGAGGTTTGTACCTTGCATGTTATACTGTGCTCTGGTGTAGCTTACGGTCATGATGACTTTGTGTCTTGTACCTAACATTGATTTGTGTGTATGTGCACTAACAGTGAAATATAAACAGTGTTTACCATCATAAAAAGGCTTAACTTTCAAGGACATGCACAAACACACACACACACACACACACACACACACACACACACACACACACACACACAGGTTGTCACTCAGTATTTTCCATTCAACAGATGATGTTTTATATTGCACATTACCTTAGATCACACAGCTAGATGGATGTACATATAACGTGATTCTTGAAACTGCTTCACCTAATTATAAGGAACTTCATCTGTTCCATGTGATTAAATAACTTTAATTAAACAATACGATATTTTACTTGAATCATTCAAATACATCAGATGCTTTATCTTTTCTTGCTCATTTATCAATGATATTGTGTAACTGCAGAAAGCAATGAACATGTTTATGAAAAACAAAACAAACAAATATTCACTGATTCATTCTTACTCCTGGCGTCCTTAAATACATTTGGATGGATAGACGAACATATTTATACTCTCAATGTATTTCATTAAGCATTAAGCTTAAACATTTTAATTAAGTTTATTAGTTTCTGAGACTAATTTGGACCAACTGCCTTACAAAAATGAATCAGTTTTGGGCATAGACATAAATAATGACCAAGCACCTCAAATCCAGACTTCCTCCTTGTCCTTCATTTAGTGCAGGGTCATAACCTGCAGCCTCATTATTAACAAGAGGGTCAAGCTCCCAGCCTCATGCTAATACACACTAATGCACACACACACACACACACGCACGCACACACGCACGCACACACGCACAATTGAAATGAGCATTCAGAGATGCATGTGTTCATCAACACATACACAAACATACACAACCATGTATAAGTGCAAGCATTCAGATCAAACATATGTGTGGAAAAACTGACTGAGAGAGAAAAAAGCAAGGGAAGGAGGGAGAAACTGAGGCACTGTGTAAGAGAGAGAGCCAGACTGAAGCTTTGGGTATGACTAAGGCCCAGAATGGTAGTGAGGGTAGGGGAATGGTCTCTTTTGAACAAATGTGTCAACAAAAGCCTGCTCAAACTGTCAGGCCTGAGGCCTGGGGTGTTTACCACTTCTGTATCTATAACCAACAAATCAAGCCTTCCTCCTTTCTGCCGCCCCTCAGCCACCTCTCTTTATTAGGAACAGTAAATTAGGGCCCCGTCCATCTGGGTGTTAGCACCAATTATGGTATGAAGCTGTCAGGCCAGATTAGGCCAAGTGGGTAAGACAGGCATATGAGTGATCATTATTAATGAAAGATGTGAGATAATTATTAGCGAAGAGGAAAAAGGTGTGAGAGACAGAAAATCCAATACTAAAACTGTTAACAATATTATTGTTGTTTTGTATCACTAATAAAATGCAATAATGGTCCCAAATTTATTGCATTTTTGTTTTTAGCACATTAGGCCATTTTTAATAGCCCTGATATTGTTCCTAGTTTATTTTATTAACTAACTTAATAGATTTTTGCAGAAATGTTGACTGTGAAACTAACATACAATGAGAACCTCTCATAGTTTAATAAGAATAATGAAAAGCCCTCATCAGTCCAAATTTGTTGTTTCTTTTGTTGCTGCTCACAGGCGCTTGGTGATTTTCTGTCACACAAACTGCCAGCACCATAAAAGAGACATCATTAACTTTTTGCTCCATGGGAATGCAACAAGACCCAATCCAGCAGCCCCGCCTTACCTTTTACTTACCTCCCTCCCTCCTGTCCTCATCCCTTCTTTCTCTGCTCACTTGTCAAAGCCTCTCATTTGCAAAGAGAATGAGTGTAGTGTTGGAAGAGAGGGAGTGGACAACACACAATGAGGACCAAATTTTTGCCAGGGAGCAGTGATGCGCACCACCATCCTGCCTGATGGAGTGACCTAGTGGACAAGTGGAGGAGAAGTATGGGTAAAGTCAATGGGTGGTTGAACAGGGAAGCCAAAATGGGGATGGATCAGAAAACAGAGAGGAGGCGTGGAGAGAGCAGTAGGATGGGAGCAGGACTAATAGAGCCTAATTGAATTGGAAGTGCCAAGCAGACAGAGGCATTGGAAGTAATCTGATGTACCACAGAAGATAAAGAGTGGCCGATCCAGAGTGTCTGCCTCATGTGACAAACTGTAACATAGCCCGTGAGAGGGCAGCAGCTCCTTTTGTTCAAGGGACAAAAGGAAGGCAACAGCCTGGCAGGCAATGACAGCCATGAGGAGGGGAACCACTACTCATGAGCATACGAAAGAGGTACAGAAGTTTGGGGAAAGTTTAAAAAATTTCAAAAAAATGTGTCAAAAATGCTGAGGGAAATTCTGACTTGTAATAATTATCCTTTCTTCCATCCACTGTATGAGTACTATTTAGAATTGTTTAGATTATAACAGATCTCAAAGGAAACAAAAGTTAGATTAGAGATTAGAGATTTAAGATTAAAGATTAAAGATTAGAGATTATGAACCATATAGACTATAATATCAAAACTATTGCTTTGCAAAAGTTGGTAAATTAATTGCTGATTTTAGTAGTTTCAGCAAAACACCACTATGGAAACTCTTTTATGGCATCCCTCCAAATACACCACATACAGACATTTTCACAATGTCCTCTGAGTGGTAGACAGTGGGACACACATCACATGATCCATAGTTGGCAACATCTGCAAGAACGCAGGTGGCTGGAGTGGAAACAGAAAGGAATGATACAGAGGGGGAGTGTGTGTGTGTGTGTTTGTGTGTGTGTGTGTGTGTGTGTGTGTGTGTGTGTGTGAGAGAGAGAGAGAGAGAGAGCGAGAGAGAGAGAGAAAGAGAGAGAGAGAGAGAGAGAACTCAATCTAAAGAACAAACACTTCGACATATTCTGTCATGAGGTGCACTAAACTATTTCAGATTTTTTTTGTTCAAACATCCAATAGTCACCAGGAGGGTCATTAAAAAACTCACACATGTTAAAAAAGTGGCTACACTCTACAAAATAAACTCATTAGATGAATAAAATAGGCACAAACAAATAACACACAATATATGTTATATGTTCTCTTAAGAAAACACAGGAAAAAAACAAACAGATGTTAACAAGTTTAGACCTCAAAAATGTGAAAAAGACATGTAGTGACAGTGTATATTGTTGGTCATCTTTCCAGCCTGCAGTAGTCCAATTAGTATTTTTTTCCCTCTGAACATCTGAAGCAGTACTTGAAGTTGGCTACTGGCTTGGTGAGGCCTGTTTGGATGGGGGTTGGAGAGGGTTAGAGGGGGTGGTGCTGAATGCAGAACAGGGCGAGCAGAGAACACAGTGGGTAGCATTGGACTGGGGCACGCAGATGTGTGATTGCATTGGACTAAAACCCTGCCAAGACCTGCTGTGTGGGGTCACAACCCTTACAGAATCAGTGTTTCTGCATGTCAGAACTAATGCAGGTCTTCCGGATCCCAACAGAGAGAGTGCGCGTGAAGGAGAGGGGATTTTAAGAAGGGCAAGAGGTTGTCCCAGATTGATTGGGGAAATAGCCTCAGTGGCCAGGTGTATGGGCTCACAGTGAGGGGAGGTCAGCAAAGAGAGCAGGAATCCTTCAGGGTTCAAACAGCTATGCAGTACTTGGGCATACATTTTTAAGATCTCTGTGGAATTATCAGGAAAAATCACTACCAGGAACTGCTGATAAAAATCTAGACTTTTAATCATACATGAGTGTTATTGTTCAGTATCCTCCAATTCAATATATGTCTGTTTCTATCTGTCTTCTTACTCTCCTCTCTTCCTAACCACTTTAACACAGCTGTCTGCTTACTGTACCACTTTGTCCTCAGCCAGACTGGGTTTCCTGTGTTAGCTGTCTGTGCCACTTTGTGTCAGTTTAGATCACTTCCTGTCTTTCATTATCCAAATGTGATAGTAAAAGACTGTCTGTACTACAGTGTGCAAGACAAAGCACAGTATTATTTTTCTTATTGGCCCAGCAAGTTTACTATTTTAATGGCAACTAATCATTCCACTAATCATTCTCATGGTATTAAACTTTATAGTAACAGCTTTACTACAAAGCACTGCCACAGGGGGCTAAACACAAGGTCCACTAAATACTGACTAAAGCAAAGCACGTGCATATGTGCAGGCTTAGGTAGAAGCAACAGGTTGTTTTTAACAGAGTCATGGTGCCACCATGAGGCCAATCTGAATTACAGCCCTCTGGGCAGCAGGATTCTCAAGGATGCAATATAATAATGTTAGTTGGAATTTACCCACAATAATCCATGAGTCAGTGCTTAAGATTGGAGTAAAGATTGCATTACTTGCTCATATGTTACCTATTGCAGCAATGAAGTCATACACTACAACAAAAGTGCACTCAGAAAACATTTTGTCTTGCTCTGTACATGACACATCATGAGTAATTTGATGACAAGATGTGCCATGTACCCACTCTGTACATGACACATCTTGAGTAACTATAATTTAGTCAGTTTAGCATTATTGGAAGCAATCATAATGAGTCTTGAACTGAATGTTATGCACAAACAATGAACAACAGATACATTTCAAAGAAGCAATTTATTGTACACTCACTCATTTATGACATTTCCATTCTTAAAGATGTTATTGTAACGATGCTTATGATGTTATTGTAAACAGAACTAATACAAAAATTCCAAAATTCACTTTTTTCAAGTCTAAAAAGGCTGACATAGGTGAGAATACAAAAAAGCATTATTTTTAATAGTTGTCTTTTTTTTACCAACTTTGGAATTTTGAAATGTGTCTACTCAAAATACAAACAATGTGTTGTATTTTCATCCAACGTGCTACTTTTATGTAAACTTTCACACATCATTAGTATCATTATATCATAGTAATCTGTTGTTGCTCTTCCTCTTATTGCATAATTATGGCATCATAATTATGACCAGAGACATTCTAAGACCAGAGGGTCATTCTAAGCCTTAAGTACACCTGTGACAGTATCAGTGCTATGATAATGAATGAGAATTTGTATGTTTCTGTGATACCATTTACTGTGATGAATTATATCATAACCTTTTATTTTAATGTTTTGGTTCACAGAGATATTATCAGATATTAGAAAGCTGACCAAATTGACATGAGTATCTGTCAGTTATATAGAGGCAAACTAAAACAGTATAAAAGTAAACCTGAATAAAATAAATTGAATAAATACAATAATAAAACTATGATCTAAGTAACAATACATAAACAGTAAAAAGAAACAGATGCTACAATTCGTCTTAGTGAAATGTATATGGTCAGTGTTACTAAACCTAGTAACCCTATCGCTTCACACAAAGGTTTGGTGCTGGTCTTTTCTCAGAAAAAATTATGGAGATTCATGGCGCACAATAATCTGTTATACAATTTCTTTTCCATATGCTATTTTGCCTTTCCAAAACATAGACACATAGATTATCTAACTGTCCAAAGAAAACCACATTTTATGTCTTGGTTGCATTCTCAGTGTGAGAGGAGGTGCAGCGAGTCAAAGAGAAAAAGATTGTAATTGACTGGTCCAAACAAATCCAAAAGATCACGCCAGCAATTTGGGGGATTTTGGGGACATTTTTTCCCCACACTCATTTACCCACTGCTTTAGCTTTCTGGTAGGTCACATCACCTCTCTCCTAAAAGGAAAAGCTTGGACCTATAAATGGGGTGAGCATGCATGCACAGCTTTATAAACATTTAAGGACCAATTCCCAAGCCCCCTTGTCCACAGGCAGCCTGACCTGTGTAACTGTATTCATTGAGAAAGTGGATGTCTTAAAAATGGCACTGGAGTGATGCTGTCACAGCAGTAAGGACTAAAGGACTTAACAGAGGAATCCATGAATTGGTATCCATTAAAGTTGTCCTGGGAGATAGGGATGCCAGGGGGTTACACAGCTTTAATAGTGTGCTAAATGCACTTTTTCTATTTGTTTCACAGCATCTACAAAGTATTGGATCCCTGTGACACTGAACACCAGACAACAGTAAATATAAAATCCACACTTTATTTCATCATTAAATAATACATTCTGGTAAGCATTGTTCTACTACAGCACAAACAATAGCAATTTGTTCAAAGCTTATGACTTCTAAAAAAAAAAGCGAAATATATAAGTACCTATACTTCATAGGTACATATTTAGCAATATACAGACCAACCATAGTTGGTCTATTACATTGACCTCAATATTGGGGGTTATATTTAATGACGAGTGTCATGAAAGCTACCCAGGCAGGATAAAAAAAAGTGCTTACTATAAGAAATTAGCCTTCCTTTATTTCCTTGAAGCAAATTCCTCAGTGGGCACAGTGACACAATGGGTAGCATTCCTGCCTCACAGCTCCAGGATCCTGGTTTCAATTTCAATCTCAGGTTACTGTCTGTGCAGAGTTTCATATTTTCTCCCTGTGCTTGCACAGCATAGGTTTTTCTGGGTTCTATGGTTTTCTCACACTGTCCAAACCCATTTCATTTTCTTCACTTATACATTTGATATTCATATTATTATAAAATACATCTAATCTACTTCAACCAGCTGGAATAGATTAGAGGAGATGGTGGCTACCAGGAGACCCTTATGTCTTAACCATCCCTTAGACTTGGGGCAAAAGGTAACCCACTTAATTCCATTGTGCATTTTCTACCCAGGAACTGAAAGTGTTCAGTCAGTGTTCAATAATGATCATTCTTCTCTCAGTTGTTGGCCTACTGCTCACAGGTCGCCTCCATGTTCTCCTCCTGTATCACACTGTTGTCCACCTTCTCCAGACATAGATAGAATCTGTGCTTTATCCATCAATTAAAAGGTAGTTTGAAATGGAGAAAAGGACCAATTTAAATAGTGTGAAGAAAATTGCTTCAAAATAAGTGGCATCATATATAACATGCTCATTTTAGTGCACATAATGAATTCTGTGTCACAAGCATTTTGGAACCAACTTTTGTTTTTGGTATGTTCTTGAAGCAAACAATTAAATAAAATTCACGTTTATGTTATAATTGCAGGCCCAAACACCACAATATAGCACGAATCTCTTATTTTACACTGTTTCTACAATGTTACAATGAAACCATCCTGAAAGGGAAAATAATACTTATTGTATTATATCTGACTGTATTGTATTTCTTGCATATTTCCAATTTTGCATTCTTTATTTAAAGAATGTGAGTAAGAAAAGCCGATCCAAGATGGCTTCAAAATCTTATGACACAGCCTGAAATAAAAACTAACTTTGGTCTACTCTATATGAACACTTTTCCAGTAAAGAGCATGAGCTGATGAAACTCCAGTGCACGTGAGAAATAGTTTCAATTCTCCTTTGTCTTCGAACTTTCTTTGTGAGTAATTCCTGTTCAGTTCAATATCAGTTCTCATAGATATTCTGGCTTGTTACGAAGATGTGCAGTTCAGGAACAGATTTCAGAAATTTAGGTAAGATGTACAAATCTCACTTTTCAATGTGTATACTATCTCAGATTCTAATGGGACTGTAAATAAATGTTTTATTAAAATAAAGTGCAAAGCAGTTACAGTGAGAGTTTAAGTTACTGTAAGGCTGTAAGTTACTGTAACCCTACATTTGTCATACAGTTGATATTAGACATTGTTATTATACATTGATATTAGACAAGTACCTAATTAGAGTAGCCTTTTTTCAATAAAAGTCACACATTTCTCTTGTCACTTTCACTATCCTTACACATATTTTCTAATTCTACACACACACACACAAACACCCACACACACACACACAAAACCCCAATTCCGGAAAAGTTGGGACAGTATGCAAAATGCTAAAAAAAAACAAAAAACAAAGAGGAGTGATTTGTAAATGTAACTTTAACTTGTATTTAAACAAAAAATGTAGAAAGACAAGGTATTTGATGTTTTACCTAATCAAGGCTAATATACGTTTATTTTGAAATTGATGCATGCAACATGTTCCAAAAAAATGTTGGGTCAGGGTCAATTGAGGTCTAATAGCGATGTGACAAGTTGAAATAAGAAGGTGATGTGAAACAGGTGAGGCAATCATCTAATCATAGTATACAAGGAGCCTCCAAAAAAGGCCTAGTCCTTCAAGAGCAAGGATTGGTCGAGGCTCGGCAATCTGCCAATAGATGCATCAGCAAATAATCCAAACACTTTGAGAACAACATTCTCCAAAGACAAATCAGTAGGATTTTGGGTATTTCACCTTCTACAGTGCACAATATAATTAAAAGATTTAAGGAATCGGGTCAAATCTCGGTGCGTAAAGAGCAAGGTCGAAAACCACTTCTGAATGCGCGTGATCTCTGATCCCTCAGATGTCACTGTCTTAAAAACCATTATGAGTCTGTAATGGATATCCTGACATGGGCTCAGGTAAACCTTTGTCAGTCAACACAATTCGCCACTGCATACATAGATGCAAGTTAAAGCTTTACTATGCAAAGCAGAAGCCATACATCAACACTGTCCAGAATCATAGCCGACTTCTCTGGGCTCGGTTTCATCTGAGATGGACAGTAGCACAGTGGAATAATTTTTTTGTGGTCTGACGAGTCAACATTTCAAATAGTTTTTGGACAAAACAGCCGTCGAGTTCCCCGCGCCAAAGAGGAAAAAGACCATCCAAGCTGTTATCAGCACCAGGTCCAAAAGCCAACGTCTGTCATGGTGGTGTGTCAATGCCCATGGAATGGGTAACTTGCACGTCTGTGAGGGCATCATTAATGCAGAAAGATATGTACACATTTTGGAGCAACATATGTTACCAAACTACATTCTGCCTGGATTACAAGCGCGTGGTTGCCTAAGCCGAGAGTGCGGGTGCTAGCATGGCCTGCCTGCAGTCCTAACCTGTCTCCTATTGAGAATGTGTGGTGCATTATGAAGTATAAAATAAGGCAACGAAGACCCTGTACAGTTGCACAGCTGAAGAAATACATAATGGATGAATGGGGGAAAATTCTGCTTGATAAACGTAACCAACTGGTGTCTTCACTCAGCGCCCAAACGCTTAATAAGTGTTATTAAAAGAAAAGGTGATGTTACACAGTGGTAAACAGTCGACTGTCTCAACTTTTTTGGAGTGTGTTGCAGTCATCAGATTTGAAATGAGTGTATATTTTCAAACATAAATTAAATTCACAAAGTAACATCTATATATGTTTGTGTGTGTGTGTGTGTGTGTGTGTGTGTGTGTTGATTAGAATCACATTAGCTGTTACTGTACGCACCACAGACTTTTAAAAATGGTGGTTGAAAAAAAAAAAAATTTGCGTTTACTCAATCAGCATGTTCAGTGCCCACCCTCCAGAACTTTGAAAAAGTACCACCTCCCGAGTAGGGACTTTCGGAGGGGGAAATATTTTACCCGAAACTTAATTTAGACCCTGTTCCCCGCAGTGGAAACACACCAAGTACCTCCAAAAGTCCTTAGTTCCTGGGGAAAGTTCCTGCGGTGAAAACGCAGCTATTGTTGAACTTGAGCTTTAGCTTGATTGTGATAGCATGTCCAATACCATGCATGTACACATCGTGTCTTAACTGTATAATAATGTCAATCACTGAATGGATGTATATTTAATCATACTCACACAGCCCACAAGTACCTTAACCTTTAACCATTTATTTTTTCCCAAGACTCTGAGGATGAGAGTGTCCTTTCTTCAGAGGAGGAACAAGACATTCAGGTGCTTTGATAAAATATTGCTATGTTCCTGCATTATTAAGTATTTTGTTTAGTCATATTTACCCTATTACTAATAACTTTTGCAGTGTGAGATTTTGGAGAAGCAACGGGATGAAGCCAACCAGAGATTGACTCAAATGGAGGAAGGTGAGCTGACTGGGGCAGCCTTGTTATTTGACACAAGTAGAAACTGAACTGACGTTGATATACTTCTTTTATGAATATAATATGCACAGAAGCTATTATTTTTAACTTTAAGTGACACACTATCTTCTTTCAACATTGTTAATCCTGCTTAACTAATCTTACTTTTTATGCATGAATTTCCATTAGCATCCACTCAGCTGCTGAAGGAGATAAACTTGCTGGAGATTCAGTTTCAGATTGAACGCTCATGTAGAGAGAATGCTGAGGCAGTCGCCATCAAGGTGGGTCCAATAATCTGTCCAGGTAGAGCAAAGGGCTTTTGATCCTGAGCTTGGGTTGCTGTCACTGTGCAGTTTCAAATGTCCTCTCAGTGTCTGTGTGGGTCTCCCAGAAACATGCCAACATGGAATTTAAACTGTCCCTAAGTGTAATGTAAATGGACGTGAGAATGTGTGTTCATCGTGCCTCACACACGTTCCTGGGATAGGCTCTGGATTCCCTACTATTAGGCCTTTTTTAGGATTATAATGAAAGATATGTGTGCGTGTGCGTGTGTGTGTGTGTGGAGCATATGCAACATCATCTGTACCCATTAAATAGATTCAGCAGTAGCAAAGCAAATCCATCTGAACTCTATTCATTTATCAATTATCTTTCCTCATTACTACAGTCATTATTTTTTAATTGATTAATTTCTTGGTTTCTAACTAAAAGCTGGCAACGTTTAGAGAAGCAGCATTTTATATTGCATAGCATTGTACAATATATCATTATTTTTAGTAATGCTTTCAATGAATGAATGTATGCAATACTATTGCATTACTGTACTGTTGCCTTAGTCACAACACATGACCTTTGAACTCACAGGTAACAAAAGAGAACAAGGCCTTAAAGAGAAAAAGTCAGGCTCTCCTGCCCCTGATCCCAGAGCTGCCTGAAAACCTTGCTACTCTGAACTTGGACCTAGAAGATGACTCTGCTTCTGACTTTAACACATCAGTGGAATTGGCAGAAGAACCCCTTCTCAAAAGTCAGACCCAGATCAGAGGTGATCCACCATCCTCAGATTCACACTGCACAGAACTGCTACACACATATTGTATATGCAGCACCCACAATACCAGTCCATGTAAATTAGCTGTTACTACAGAAACAAGTGCATTAATACAAACCTGTGATTTGACTTGCATCCAAATCTACCATCTGAGCTGCTGTCAAACATAAATCAACAATAATCTGAATAATTTACAATAGCAATTAGTCAGCACCTTCTGACCAATCATATTTGAGGATTCAACAACACTGTGGAATAAAACCTTTATAAAACATTATATAATTACATTTTTTTTTATTTATCTATCTATTTATTTACGTGTTTGTTTGTTTTTTTTACTGGTTGTGTGTGTGTTTATATGTCACAGGTCCCCAGCCCTGGTCCTGGAGTCTCCTGTGCTATACATATTACTGTTTTCCCTGCTCTCAACACAACACGTGGTTGTATTATAGTAGCAAAAACACTAAAATGTGCAGGACAGGGGGTTGGGAACCTCTGTGATATGATGATTGACTCCTACATTAATTGCATTTTAGCTGCAAATTCAAGTCCATAGACAAACTTTTATCTCATTGCTTAATCGCTATTTGTATAGGTGTACAAACATATACATTTAAACACTAAAATTATTTTTTTACATTAATAATAATAATAACCTTTTGTGTTGTCAGAGCTTCAGTCCTCTGTTGATCAGCTCTTGGGGGAGAAGATGCAGCTGTGTGAGCAGGTAGAAGTCTTGAAAAAAGAAAAGGAAGAACTGAAAGAACAGGTACAGAAAATGCTGAGAGAGTGTGTGGTGCACTGCATCAAATGTGACATTACTCATTTTATTCTTTTGGAAGGATTATATTCTCTGAGAATGTGAAATGTGTTGTGATACTACATTTTTTAAACATCACTCTCAACAGCTTGCAATGGAGGTTCAGGAGAAAGAGGCTATTTTGAGGAAATTAACTAAACAGAGTCGAACAGTGGACAAAATGAAAAGAGGTGACTGGCAACTAATAGCCCTTTTTATTTATTTGCTGGTTCACTTGTTTGCTTACATATTCATTTATTTCTTTTCAAATATACTATTCTATTTTTCTATAAAAGTTTTTTTTTATGCAATTCTTCTTTTCTCACTCTCTGTATGTATTTATGTGTGAATGCTGAGCATAGTATCCCAGCTTGTTACAGAAGAGTTTGCAGAGATGTCACAGAAGCTGGAAATGGAGCAAGGACTCAGGCATCATGCTGAAGAGTTTGCGCAACAGGTAGTTCTACCAAAGTAGGGGATTTTCCGTAAGGCAAATGTTGTGGTAATACATATTATTTAGAGGATTTAGAGGATTTCTTTCTCTTAGAAATAAAAATGTATTTACACCTGCCTCTACTTATCCTACTTATTGTAGGATAAACACAATGGTGGTCGGGAGGAAAGGGTCAGACCAACCATTAGTACGCCTGGTCAATAAATGTGTATTAGGAACAGACAGCATGTTGTCTGTCATTCAGCTAAGTATGAGTAGACAAGAGGCAAGATGTCTTTTTCCCTATTTCCCCCCATTTCAGCAACAACCCTTTTGTTTTGAGTATATTGGGATAATGGAAAACACACACACACACACAGGCTGCAACTTGTTTTTATTAAAGACAGCTGTTCCGGCATTTATCCTCTATGTGAGCATCTCAGCACAGAACACTACCTTGCGTTCACCCACACACACCCCTCCGCAATAATTAGTACCCATCAAGATGGCAGTTTGTAAACTGAAGCTTTTTAGCCCCCTGTCCTTGGCTGACACTTTATATCTGCCACCATCATTGTTGCCTTTGTCCATATTGTTCACCATTTGCAGATGGCATAATGAGGGCCTTGCAGGGGGGAATTTCACCTGTGAAAGGGACCCCTACTGTTTACACCCCACTCAGTCTCACTCTCAATGGCCCACCACACACTAAACAGCTTGAATGAGGCTCTTTATTGCTAGTCCTGTCCATTTATGTGTTTTACCCTGTTTTCAAAACACATTCATTTCCTTATTTGAATTTCTGTTACAAAGAGTCTAATGAAGGCCTAACCCAAACAGAAAGTAAATGCAGGCTTGTCTTCATACAAAGAGCTGCAACTATTCACTTGTCAAAACCAGGCTTTTTTGGTCTAATTGCGATGCTGTTGGTGTGAGAGTCACTGGTTGAACTCTGGTGGCTATATAGTGAACTAAGAGCTCTTCATACATGCGAGAAGTGAAAGTTATGATCTGAAACCAAAACAGATTCACTTCCAGGGTCTTCTTCTGGTTCCTGCTTTTTAACTGTATGACAGGAATCAATGAAGGACATGTGAATTGTGAAGGTGGAGTCAGAGATGTTTCAATAATTTGGTGATAGAAATTTTTTTTTTTAAATCAAGTGTCTTTGTTTAAAAAAACTAAATAATTACTGGCTTCATTCACACAATCAATAACCTAATAGTTGGTTTGAATACTGGATTGTGGGTGGGGTCATATACTGAAAACAAGCCATAATTCATCTTTTGAATGTTTATGATTGAGGTTGACCCAATAATTGTTCTTGTTAAACTTTTGTGCCTTGAAATCAAAAGGGACATTAATTTGATTTATTATTTCAAGAGCTAACGGGTTGTTTAATTGGGAATGGGTGAGTATAGGTGCTGGTGAAGCAGAAGGAGAGCCAGAGGCAGAGCCTGGCCCTGGTACGAAATGTAGAGGTTGATGCACAGCTTCAGCAAGCCCTTGAGCAGGTGGCTCAGCTCAGCAAAGCACTGGAGGAGATACGACTGCATCATCAACACCAGGTGTGTGTGTGTGTCTGTGTGTGTGAGAGAGAGAGAGAGAGAGAGAGAGAGAGAGAGAGAGGGAGGGAGGTAAAATTACCCAAATTCTTTGCTTAATTAAAAGTGCAATAACTCTTCTAAAGTAAAACAAATACTCTAAGTTGAATCGTGCTTTATTGGCCAATGACATTAGCGTATCCAAAGAATTTGACTCTGCCACTGAGCTTGCTGTTGTGCTTATTGTCATTAAACATTACACCAGACAAGGAAAAGGACAACACTTGTAATATAACACAGGTTTTACATGCAACTATTACATATAACTATTGCACTGTAAGTAAAACAAGAATATGTCACAGAGAAGGTTGCACAGACAAATATTGCACACAAAAGTTGGTGCATCTTGAGCACAAAACATAATGCTGTCTGTGAATCAGTCCTCATGTTTGTGAGACAATGAAATGTAGTACAGTGAAGTACAGCTTCAGATTCTTTATTCAAGTTAAAGTAGAAAATTAAAGTCTTTCATTTACTAAAATATTAAATTAAAAATTCAACCGAAAAAGATGTCTGCCTCAAATCACACACTAATTTTAATTACTGATGGTAAATTAATGCCTCTAAGGACATGGCAAAACATTAGCTAAGACTAACAACAGCTTTATTCCTAATCTCTTAAAGGTTAGCTAACAAGATAATAACTCTGATGATGGGATAGTGTTTGAAAATACATATAATAGTATAAGATTATATTATAATATAATAATAGTCAAAAGAAAGTGCACAGCCATGTACTTAAGTACAGTAACACCATTTAACAGTACAGTAAAGTCACTGAACTTTGTTACTTCCCACCTATGGTGTACATAGTGTGTCTGAGTGTGTGTATGCTTGTGTGGAGGAGCACATGGGCAATGTCGGTTTACAAAAGCAGAAATGATCAGCAGAAATGATTCACTTGTATCTTAATCCTAACTGCCCTCCTGGATTGTGGTTCTCTCTTGTAGAGAAGTCAGTCTCAGGCAGTAATGGAGGAGTTTAATGCTCTTACTGAGCTGCAGATGGTCAAAGCTCAGCTAGAGACCAACATAAAGGAGAGGATCAAGATAGAGAATCATTTGAGAGACTCGCAAAACACTGTGACAGAACTGCAGGAGGAAGGTGAGGCCAACTGTGCTGTGTTAACATTAGTGTAATTAGTTCAGACAAATTTCATGTCAGAAGAAGAAGGGTTTAATGTTACATGACATAATTAAATAAATAATTTAATAATATGTTCTCAGTTAAGCAGCTTCAGGATATGCTGAAAACGGTCACAACGAATACTCTTATTGAATCTGGCCTATCAAATGAAGAGAATGTCACTCCAGCTCCACTTTCTTCAACTCCTTCTCCTCAACCCTCTTCACCACCACCACCACCACCACCTCCTCCCCCTCCTCCTCCTGTGCTCTGCACAAGTCCTATTGAGTAAGATCAAAATGACAATTTTCACCGTTAACATGACATGTACAGTATACATAACAAGCATAATACAGAACCCTGTGAAAAGACCTAAGACAGTATGATTAATATATTGATGTATGCCTCCAGCCCGTTGAATGCTTTGAGGAACAGAAAGAAAGTTGGAAAGAATACCACTGACTTGAAGAGTAAGAGCTATATGTGTATCTATTTCTCCATTATACAAAATCTGTTCTTTGCAGGGATGAATTTGACTCACTTCTGGTCTGCCATTTTGTTATCACAGAGCCTGCACTGTCTATAGATGTGAAAGCCAGGGCAGTGGATGAAATGATGGAGAGAATTAAGAAAGGGATTGTACTGAAACCCACCCAGAAACCCCCACAGGTAAATAGATTCAAAGCAACTGTGTATATTTTTTAAAACCTCAGCTCTAAATGAGGGAAAAATTATTGTTTAATATCACTTTTCTCTTTTTCCCCCTTACAGGCTGCCTTGGATGAAGACTCATGGAAGGTTAGTGTTTATTGAATTATAACTCTTAGACTTACATAGAAAATACATATAAGTGTATGTTAATGGTAAATTTTTCAAAAGCAATTTATAAATAAGATGTGTGAAAAATTAAAAAAATAAACAACACAAAGTCTTTCAGTTTACTGAGACTACAGTCTATCTATGTACTTTTTTAGTATACATACTGTCTGTACCAAATACTAAGCTTTTAAAGTAACAAGTAACTGCCATTATAAATCCTTGAATCTGGTGCTAATAGAGTTGTGATGCAAGATAATAAGATGTGTTTTTTGTCAGGATCAAAGAAGTGAGAAGAGGAAATCTGCTGTCCTTGAGTTGCAGGGAATACTGGTAAATAGTGTTGTCCTTTTAAAGCCATCCACTTTTAGATTTCACAATTTCACAATTCCTTTACTTGCAATTACTATGCAATTCTGAATTTAATTTCTCATGAAATGACTGTGATAAGAACTGATATTAGTTAACCTTTAGTTAGCTGTATAAACCTAAATAAACTCACAGGTCACTTTAAAAGGAACACCTGTACACCTGCTCATTTATTCGGTTATCCAATCAGCCAATCATGTGGCAGCAGCATAATGCATAAAATCATGCAGACAAAGGTCAAGAGCTTCAGCTAATGTTCACATCAAACATCAGAATGGAGAAAAGGTGTGATCTCTGTGACCTTAACTGTGGCATGGTTGTTGGTGCCAGATGGGCTGGTTTGAGTTTTTCAGAAACTGCTGATCTCCTGGGATCTTCACACAACAGTCTCTAGAGTTTACACAGAATGGTGCAACAAACAAAAACAACCTGTGAGTGGAAGGTCTGCAGACTGAAATACCTTGTTGATGAGAGAAATCAGAGGAGAATGACCGGAAAAAGCTGTTGAACTGTATCTGCATGTTTTTTTTTTGTTTTTTGTTTTTTGCTTTGCACTGCTGCAACATGATTGGCTGATTAGATAACTGCATGAATGGGCAGGTGTACAGGTTTTTCTAATACAGTGGACAGTCAGTGTATGTTCTTTTAATAGAGCACTACCTATTCTTTAGTTCTTTAGTAGTTGTTTTTGTGGTGATCTAACCTGACTGACGGATTACCACTCAGGACACCATAAAAAAACCAGGACCCAAAAGGATGGCATCCAGGAAGAGGATTAGTCGTAATGTAGGGGAGGCGGAGCTTCTGATGGTCTTGCAGAGGAGAAGGCGGGTAATTGGGGATGATAAAGACTCCCTACCTCCTGCAGCGCAGGGTAAAAGTTTTTCATTTAGATCCAGTGCTCAGTCATAAAAAAACAAAACAATAAACAAGCCTTTATTTAAATTTGTTATTCCCTTCATCTCAGTTAAACTTTAGGTGACATAAATTTTTCTTTCTTCCATCATCAATCTACCACCAATATTTGTAGAAAAAAAATGTATAGCTTATAGAGGCACTATTTAAACGTTTTTTTCCAGAGTTAAGAGATATGCCATCAGAATAATCTGAATTATCCAGAAAGGAAACTGTGCACACTTGTAAAAAAGTTATCATAGGGAATAAGGAGCAGGTTGTTTCAGGTCCTGTTGTTATGTTAAACATATAAACTTCAATGAATTGAAATAATTGTAACTGTGCCTGGTGTGAACATTCATACAGCTTTAGTATTAGTACTCATGGTTCCTGTAATTGCTGTCCATCCAACACTGTAGATCCACATCCTGCATCCACAATCACAAGCTCCTCAAATTGGCTAGCAGAGAATGGGAATTCACCTGTCCTGCGGAGGCTGAAGCAGAACCGGGAAAATAGAAACTCTCGCATAAGAGCATCAGAATGTATCATCTGGGAAGACAAGTGAAGATAATGGGAGTTGATGTTGTCTCTTGTCATTATATTGTTATTAATATGATGATCAAATAAGAGTTGGAACCTAAATAAATTTAACATAAATTAAGTTGGAACCTATAGTACCCCCTGAAACTGTTGGAACTGCAAAGCTAATTAATTTGGTTTTGCTGAAGACTGAGCATTTGGGTTTGAGCTCAAAAGATAAATATGAGAAAAGAGTTTAGAATTTCAGCCTTAATTTCCTGGTATTTATATGTAGGTGAGTTAAATGACATAGAACATAGCACATTTTGTATTGGACCACACAATTTGTAGACGACCAAAAATATAGGAATATGTGACTGACAGGTGTTTTTTGTTACCCAGGTGTTTCCTGTTAGATCGATTGTATAAACAATAAATAGCTCTGATAAGCAGCTACTCTTGGTTTTGCCTATAGTTTCACCTGTGAAGGCTATATTTGTTGTTAAAAGATAAGCCAACATGTATATGGGAGAAATGCAGGACATTTTGAAGATGAGAAAAGAGGGAAAATCAATCAGAGGCAATGTACAAGCATTGGCCACAGCCAATACAACAATTTAGAATGTCCTGAAAAAGAAAGAGCAACAGAAACTGAATGGGTCGGCAAGGTGAGGAAAAACCCAAAAACAACAGTTAGTGACATGACCACAATCCACTGTTCGAAGAAGACTTCAGAAATATAGAAGCAAAATAGAAATATAGAGGCAGAGCAGAAATATCGAGGTCGTACTACAAGATGCAAACCACTCATCAGCAGTAAAAATCTGAAAGCCAGATTGGAATTTGTAAAGAAATACAGAGATGAGCCATAAAGGTTCTGGAACCAAGATTAACCTCCAGCAAAGTGATGGAAAGGCCAAAGTGTGGAGAAAGAAAGGATCTACTCATAATTCAAAACATACAATCTGTGAAACATGGTGGAGGTAGTTGCATGACTTGCATGGCTGCTTCTGGAACAGGCTCACTAATCTTTATTGATGACGTAACTTATGATTGTAGCAGCAGAATGAATTCAGAAGTTTGCAGGAACATTTTGTCTGTCCATTTACATAGAAATGCATTCAAATTAATCAGGAGGAACTTCATCATGCAGCAAGACAATGACCCAAAACACACTGCCAACTCAACAAAGGACTTCATCAGAGGGAAAAAAAAGTGTAAGGTTTTACACTGCCCAAGTCAATCATCAGACCTTAACCAAATTGAGCATGCATTTCACCTCCCTAAGAGGAGACTGAAGGGAGAAACCCCCCAAAAGAAAACAATTGAAAGAGGCTGCAGTAAAAGCCTAGAAAAGGATCACAGAAGATGAAACCAACAATTTGGCGATATCAATTTGTTGCAGGCTTGATTGTAATTGTAGTTATTGCAAGGTAGTGATATGCAACCAAATATTAAGTGTTATTTACTTTTATTTACTTCATGACTTATCTGTTCCTATACTTTTGCTCACCTAAAAATTGGGTGGTCTGATGCAAAAGGTTTTATGTTTTATGCTGTTTAACACATCTAGATGTAAATATCAGGAAATAAAAGCTGAAATCCTAAACTCTTGTCTCATATCCATCTTTTGATCTGAAACCAAAATGACTTTGGTGTATAGCAGCAACAAATTTATTGGCCTTGTTGTTCCAATAGTTTCAGAGGGGACTATAAATAAAGTTTCATGTGTGTATGCTGAACATTGTTTTCATTAAAGATTTAAAAGATCAAATACACTGAACCTTTATTCATTATCATTAATCATTTGAAAGAAGATGTTATGGTGTTGAACATAGTCCTCAATTACCAATTTTCAAAGTAAAATTGAAAGCAAGTATTCAGTTTGTATTTGAAGTTTATATTTGAATTAACGATGTATCAGTTTTATCAATAAACCAGAAACTTTCAAGGGACCATTCAGAATGATTAATGAATAAATAAAACATACTTACTGTTCGGTATATTTATGAATATTTAGTTATTTTCTTCTATTCCTTGCTAGATTTGTGCACTTCTAAGAAATAAGTGATTCTGCAAGGTGTCATCACTCTTTCTCTCTTCATCTCTCAATATTCTCTATGTGTGTGTTTTTAAAAGCCTCTAGGCGAGTTCATTTGAGCGTCAAGAAGATGGGGAGAGGTGCTATTTTTTTTCTCTCTCCACACCATCATACTGGTATTCTTTGCTAAAAGCATTTAAGTGGAAAGGAATTATTTGCACTGTAGTAGCTCTTGGCTTTCTGCTTTTAAACTCAATTTATTCTATAAGAGTTCTTTGCACCCCCTTGAGAGAGCCCTTTATCTAGAGAACATTATAAAGAATTTATATCTCAAACCAGGAACTGTAAGGTGTCTGATTTATCTGTGTGTGTGTGTGTGTGTGTGTGTATGTATGTATGTTGGGGGTGGTTATGGATGTATGATTTAGATGAGGGTGACATGGTGGCACAGTAGGTAGTAGTGAGACATTGCCACCTCGCAGCTCCAGAGTCCATGGTTTCATCCTGAGCTCAGGTTATTGTCTGTATTGAGTTTTTGTGCTTTAGTTCATGTCTGTGTGGGTTTTCTCTCCCTGACCAAAAACAGGCCAGAAGGTGGATTTGCTATGCCATATCACCCCTAGTGTGAATAAGTGTTCATGGGGACTGCCATACCATTCACGGTTTCAAGGTTCAAGCACAAAATCTGAATAAATGAACAAATGATGTAGATCAGGGTTTTCCAACCAGAGATTCGTCGTGGCATTGCGGGAAGTTATTGAAACTGTGATGGAAATGTCAATGACATGTTACCTTAAATCTTTATAATGCATATTTTTCCAAGTAAAACACTAAATGAATTAAAACCGTTAATATTGTAGCATTTTATTGTACCCTCATATGTAAAAAGCAATAGAAGTTGAGTTACCCATGGGTCATGTCACAATATACAGGGTATCCCAATAGTCTCCATACATATGGAAAATTAACACTTTTTAGCAAAATGACTTCCAAATTTTTAAATAATACTTCATTTATATTAGATTTTTTTTTTTTACAGATAGCCTTTAAGAACGCCTTTGACAAATGTAGAACGTATTGAAATCATTCTCATGGCTTGGATTGGGAAGCTGTCGCAAGGTTGCAATGTGTTTTAACAGGTAACATGGCGAGCACATCACACACCACACTGTTCCCAAACTTATTAACAAATTCAAAAAGACTGGAAGTGTTGCAAACCAACTGAGAAGTGGACGTCCACTGATATCCACTGATGGGCATACAGAGTTCCGTACGTATGGAGACTTTTGGGACACCCTGTAGTTCTTAGCATGTAAGAGTTAAACATAAATTACAGTGTTGAATTGCTTACAGTTCTGTAAAAAGTACAATGAGAAGAATTTAAAATTTGGATTTACATGCATGGACAGTGACATTAAGGCTCATCCCTTTCCCAAGTGTGATCCAGTATATTTGAACACCCTGCTGAAAAATAAACAGGCAATAGAAACCCTCATAGAATTTGTAATGATTTCAATGGTTAAAATGGGAATTGTATTGGTTTTTATGGAAAATGTAAGGGTCTCTACTGGCTATTTGTTGACTTCTATTGGTGGATACAATTAAGTATCAATAATGGTAATAGTAATGCTTTTAATGGTTAGCTAATGGTTTGTAATGGAATTTGTAGTGGAAACCATTAGAATTTCTGTGACCGTTTCTGGGTTTTTTTTCCAGCATGGCAGTTTTCTAATTAAACTATGGCTTTCTTAAAAAATACATTTGGAAACAGAACATGAAAACCTGGACATGAAACCACATTTCAAAGCAAGGCTGCATATATTAAAACAGCAACAAAACAAACTTTTTCAACAGGCAAATGTTTCACTTTTCGCTTCACTCCAGGAACAGGCTTATGTCTAGGGGTAATAATTCAGGTTTAAGTGGTTCAGCTGAGAAAAAAATATTTGGGAACCCCTGATGTAGCTATAGATAACTGTGGGAGTTAAAAAAGAAGAAAAAAAAAAAAGCAAAATGCCTCAAGGGGACTCTTCTAGAAAAAAAAACAATAGAAACCATCACATAAATGCTAATCGCTTCCAGTACAAATACCATTACAAACCATCAGCTAACCATTAAAACCATTACCATTAACATTGCTGGTCCTTAATGGTATCCACTAGACATAACATGCCATCAATATATGTCAACACATTACCAGTAGACACCCACAGTGACCAGTACAGTTTTCATTAAAACCAATACAATTCCCATTATAACCATTATAACCATTAAACCATTCTCTCCTTCTGTCGCGCTACACATGATATTAAGGCAAGTGATCCTGACCCTTTCTGCTCTACGGACCTGCCTGATCCATCCTGATGCCCTATCTCTGGTTGGAGCTCTTATCAACTGGAGGTTACGTTCTGCCACTGAGGACGACCCCGAGCAATGCAGCCTGGAGATTGCTGAAGATGGTGCGGCTTGAAGTACCATGGAAATGGTTTTGGACCTCAATTTCACATGAATAGTTGCGCTGTGGTGCTGGAACTATGGTTGCTGGCCTATGGTTGCTGCAATTATCTCATACAATTTTGCATTCAAATCTCCTTTAGTGAACAGTGGATTAGTTCAACAAAACAGACTTCATATAAAAACATAATGAAATTTCTTTTACTTTCACACTATCCGTTGTTACCCAGATGAGAATGGGTTCCCTTTTGAGTCTGGTTCCTCTCAAGGTTTCTTCCTCATATCATCTTAGGGAGTTTTTACCTGCCACCGTCGCCACCGGCTTGCTCATTAGGGATAAATTCACACACTTAAAATCTGTATCAAGTGTTTATATGTTTCTGTAAAGCTTCTTTGACACAATGTCTATTGTAAAAAGCACTTTACAAATTGAATTGAATTAAAACCATTACAAATTTTATGAGGGTTTCTGTTTGTTTGTTTTTTCAGCAGGGGAAACAAGCTACAGACAGTATCAGCATGGTTGTGCAGTCTAATATCTCCTCCAGCCAGAGGTGGCGCTGTGGCTTCTCCTCTGTACTGTCGCGTTTTCTTCCTCACCTCTCTCTGAGGACTGAGGAAACGCTGGGTGAACTTTGCCCGCTACGGTTTTTAGCGTATTGCCAAATCGCGCTGTTTTGTTTACATTTTTTTTTTGTATTTATTTGAAGTGTTTTATCATATTTTTAAAAAAAGATGTGGTTTATTTATTTACTAAGCTGGGTGTCCTTGTTAATACAGGTGTCCTTTGTTACCCTCGCTATTGGTAAGTTGATATTTGGGGGCTTGTGAAGTTGCAGGCTGCTAGCTAACCGGTGAGCTAAGCATTTAGCTGGCTATCTATTCTTCTGATAAATTTGCCTTAATATAAATCAACACTCTACAAAATAGTGATCTAAAACATTTCCGCATGTCATACACGCAGTCTGTAGAGTCCCTAGTGTAACGAGTTAGATGGTATTTAACATAATCTCACTCTCCATAGCTTATTAGCCAAATCTTACACGTTATTAGCTATCGTTAGTGAACAGTAGATAACAGTAAGGTCTAGAAAACCTACCGCTTTATACGTTTTACTTTCTTACCATGCTAGCATAGAAAACTCGTGTTATATCATATAGTTGTTGTTGTGATCACTGAATTCAATTTACTGTTTCATCCATAACTGGGTCTACATTTTATTTTAATGAACTGTTAACATAACTATGACCTGTGTGTAGTTTGATTGAGAGAGTTCTCCGCGGTTAAACGGCGCTAAAAGTGTGTTTAGAAACACCAGAGAGGCAGGAAGCTGACTTGTCCACGTAGGCAGATCTGTCACTCAACACTTATCCTACCTGAAGATTTAGTTTTCCTGCTCGAGCTCCACCCTTTGGCAAGAATGAGCTAATGATCATATGAAAATCTAATATGTGTGACGGCCTGCTAAAACAATTCACATATTTTTGCATCTAATAAATACACTGTATGGACAAAAGTTTGTGAACACTTGACAGTCACACCCATATGTGCTCCTTTCCCAGAGTTGGAATGAGTTTATCGATAACCGATTAATCAACCTATATTTCTTACTTAAATATTGCTTAACTTTATTACATTTATGGAATTTGGCAGACGTCCTTCTCCAGAGCGACTTACGTTTATCTCATTTATTCAACTGAGCAGTTGGGGGTTAAGGGCCTTTCTCAAGGGCCCAGCAGTGGCAGCTTGGTAGTACTGGGATTTGAACTTACGACTTTCTGATCAGTAGTCCAACATCTTAACCACTGAGCCTGCCTTGCCCCTAGCTCCTTGCCCTGCGCTCCTTGCCCCGCGCTCCTTGCCCCGCGCTCCTTGCCCCTCGCTCCTTGCCCCTCGCTCTTTGCTCCTCGCTCCTTGCCCCTCACCCTGCCCTTAATACAAAATAAACAGTACTGACTACCATGAAAATGTACTGTACTTTTTAAAAAAAAATGAAATAAATATTAATATATTAACTATTAATAAATATGAAAGTAAATCAAAGATATACCTCCAAACTGAACCAACAAGTAACACTCCAAATAACAAATAAAAATAGAGACAAAATGAATAAAAAGAAACGCTTCAAATAATACAAGAAAATTTCTCAGTGATGAGTTTTTATTGCATCTCTAAAGGCCACTCTTGTACTGTATAATGACAGCGGACACTTCTCGGATGCAACAGATGCAACCGGGAAACACTATCAGTGTGGATTTTTGCCGATAACCGATAGTTCTAGCGGTCGATTATCGGTGCGGATTAATTTGCAAAACCCATCAATTGGTCGGCCTCTTGATGGAAGCACACAATTGTATGAGATGTCTTTGTCTGCTGTGGCATTACAATTTCCCTTCACTGGAACTAAAAGGCCCAAACCTGTTCCAGCATGACCGTGTCCCTGTGCACAAAGCGAGTTCCATGAAGACATGGTTTGCCAAAGTTGGTGACCTCAACCCCACTGAACACCATTGGGATTAATTAAAATGCCAACTGTGTGCAAAGCCTCTTCGAATGACATCAGTACCAGACATGACTAATGCTATTGTAGCTGAATGAGTACAAATCCCAACAACCACAATCCAACATCTAGTGGAAAGCCTTCGTCCGGAAGAGTAGAGGTTATTGTAACTGCAAAGAAGGACTTAATCTGGACTGGGATGTTCAAAAAGCAAATATGGGTGTGATGATCAGGTGTCCACAAACTTATGGCCATATAGTGTATACTTCAGAAAAGTAAAGACTTTTCTTGAACTGAAATATGTTTCTCTTTTGCATGTATCTCAACCAGAAATAAAGTTCTTATGTTTTAAAATCAGGTTACCTCAAAAAGATGTAAAATCCGGTCACCTTTAAAATCGTATATAAAGATTTCATTCCAATTCCAGTGAAAGACACCACGCTTACATCTACATCCATAACCTAATGTACTTATGGAAAAACAACATTGCTGAAATTATAAAGAATTATAAATGTACAATGAGACATGAGTTCTCACTTTGATTTTATCAGCATCATCCACATCAGTCTTTGTCTCATCACCTGAGCTAAAATCACTCACAGCATTTAAACACGAGCTTCATCGTCGTCTCATCCGTCTTATCTCTGTTCACGCTAACGTCAGCCAGGAAATAATCACTTATTATTTCAGTCATTCTGATAGATTTCTTGTTTACATAATTTTATTAGGTCATTTAAACATTTAAAACGTGTGTCTGTGCTGTTTTTTCTTCATTCTTTTCTTCATTCCCACCTTGAAGACATTGTGATATTTATTTATGTATATACACAGTATGTTAGAATTACAAACTAATTGGAAGCAGCAGAGGGTAAATTTTGTAATAAATCTTTAAAATGTTAGTGTTGCATGATAAATCTTTGTAGCTTTTATTTAAAAAAAAAAAAAAAAAAAAAAGTATGCTTACAATTTTTTCACAAAAGTACTACAGTTTTGCTGGAAGTTTCTTGCCAAACATGTATATAATGATTCGTATCGTAGATATGTCTTAGAGAATCATATGATATTTTTGCTATGTCACACATCCTTAGTTGGCTCTTGCTTCAGAAGTCCATGAGGCTGTTGGTTTTGGTTTTCATAGTGTAGTTTATTTATATCACACATTGTTTTCCACTCCCCAGTGAAATTCTGTTCAGTAAAATCCCATACATTTTTGTTTCGTTTTAGTAGCGATGTGCTGGTCTGACGCTGAGTATCAGTAAGGGATCCGATACCGAAGCAGTATCGGATTGTATTTGAGCTATTTTCTGATCAGATGCATTGATTTATTCATTAACTCATCATTTAGTCCATCCTGGTCAGGGTCCTGCTGAATGTGTTAAATATGTAAATGTTTTCTTTTTCTTAGCCAGTTTTTTCTTTCCCTTGTGCAGCTGCAGGTCTGTACTACCTGGCAGAGTTGATAGAGGAGTACACAGTTGCCACCAGTCGTATAATAAAATACATGATAATGGTGAGTGAGAACTAAATTGATGAATATAAATTTAATATGCTAAAGCATTTTGCCCTGAATTGAACATTTCACAAGCTTTACACTGGTAGCTTAATAAACTAACAAATCGAATCATCCTAATTTTTTTTCCTAGATTTATTTTTTGATTTAGATTTATATAGTTTGTGGATCAAGATATTTAAACTGAGATTTGTATACATGTCTCCTCTCTCTCAGATCTCCACGGCAGTACTGGCAGGACTCTACCTGTTTGAAGGCTTTCCCGTGCTCATGATTGGGGTCGGCCTCTTCACTAACCTGGTGTACTTTGGCCTGCTGCAAACGTTCCCTTACATTATGCTCAGTTCACCAAACTTCATCCTGTCATGTAGTAAGTGCAGACAAAGCAAACATTATCTTGCATGTATTTTGTTCAGATCTTTGCCTTAACTTTTGCAGTATTAGTTTTAGTATTTGTGTTTTTGATTCTAGTTTAGTTTGCATAAAATACAAGGCAGGTATGTGTAATTAGACCACATACCTGTTTAATTCTCAATTCTGATAGGTCAGAACATGTTAACAAATTTCTATAACAGCAGCTCTGACAGTAGTTCCTGCTGCAAAGCAAATCACAGGTTTATATTAATGCTCTCGTATGTTGTTATTTCTATAATAACATCTAATACACAGGGATTAAGTGACTAGCTAAGATAAGTTAAAAAAAATTACTGTTTAACAAAAGATATGGTGAAGCTCTCTTGTAAAGAGATGTTTATTTAACATTTATAAAATGGAGTCTCCAGTGTGAGCTCCTTGAATCATTCAGCAAGTTTTACACCATGGGAGAATCTTCAAGACAGAGGAGTTTGTTCTTTCTGCTTTCTCAGTAACATGAAAAGCTGTTTTTTACCTTATTGAAATAAATAAAGAGAGTTGAAGACAGGCTGGGGAGGGAATGACAGTTTGTTGCTGCCGTAACTTAAATCACAACATGAACATGTCATTCTTTAATAAATGTAACAAAAAATCTTAAGTGCGTGGCATAAGTGAAATAAAACACTTCGGCTGTTATTGGATAGTAATCAACTTTGGGGTGGTTAATATAACTGTCCTTCATGTTGAGTTGCATCACACCACCACATTGCTGATTGTTTTCTTATAACAGCACAGCACAGAGTGTTTTATTTTATAAATTTAAAACGCTTGTTTGGTCACTATAATCAAACAATCGTCTTTAATTATCCTGTTCTTGTTTTTGGACTAATTTTTTTTCCTCAGTACTGGTGGTGATAAATCATTATATGGCCTTCAAGTACTTTGCAGAGGAGTACTATGCCTTTTCGGAGGTGAGTGAAAAACTTTAATGTCTAATTTCCTCGTGTATAAATGATGATGATAAATGTTGGGCTATCACATTAGGAATAGAGTACTCAGCTATGGACTGCTCTTTTGTTCTAGGTTCTAGCATACTTCACAATTTGTCTGTGGGTGATACCGTTTGCTTTCTTTGTATCCCTGTCTGCTGGGGAAAATGTTCTTCCATCCACAATGCAGCAAGGAGGTCAGTGTCACAGTTCTGGTGTGTGTTTGTGTGTTTAATTATTCTTAAAGACTTTGGTATTTTCATGTATATTTCTTACAGCCTCATATGGTTATAGCTGGTATCTTTATGGCCAAATTGCACGTTTGTTTGCATATTTATTTTTTGCTAGCGTGTTATTTATGATGCTCACTTTGACATATACATGTCAGGTTAATTTTCAGTCTGGATGAAGGCTTGTATGAAAAAAGTCTGGAATTAAGCAAGTTAGACTCATGGACTGGTATTAAGCATACATGATGCAAGCATGAATCTTGCTAGAAAATTCTCGTGTCTACCAGATGCTTTCATCGGGTATTTGAATAGAAATCCAGTTATCTAACCACCTATCATTAAACACCTTTACATGACTCCTAATATCCTAATAGTTTAAAAAATGCATTAGGTATACTCGCTTTAGTTTCCTGCTTTCTGTTGGATGGTCTCTCAAAAATACATTTTATTCTCTCTTTGCTCTTTTCTCCAGATGATGTGGTGTCAAACTACTTTACCAAAGGGAAGAGGGGCAAACGCTCCGGGATCCTCCTGATATTCTCCTTTCTGAAAGAGGCTGTTTTGCCAAGCCGGCAGAAAATGTACTGAAGCACTACAGTTAAAGGGTAGAGGACAAATGGAGGGCTTGGGAAGGGGTGAGAGATGGGTTACGGGCAGGGTTTCCAGGTGTCCTAGTGAACTGGATTCATGAGATAAGGGAGAGGGGGGATGTTTAGGGGGCCGAAAGGTAAAAGAACTAAAGAGAGAACCTGTGTGGAGTACCATGTCTGGACGGATGCACACAACCTGCCACGGACATACGAGCTCCTCAACTGAACTAACATGTCTGTCTCTCTGTTTTTCCATCTGTTTTAAATGAAGTGAGCACAGCCAATTTACGCTCCATAAGTGACCCTCAGCCGTGGAATGTCTTCAGGCTCTGGTTTCCTTGACAGGCTTTATTAAGACTGATTTGGGACTGAAGTGACAGGGAGTGACAATTGTCAATTTTGGTGTAGAACTTTGTTTAATTTGTGTCTGGATTTTTGTCCAAAAAGTCTTTCATTTTTAAAGGCTTGAATCATAGACATGTGATGCAGTATCTTTAGCTGGATGATCAATGGTGTGGGCTTCTTTGGATAATTTGGCGACAGCAATACTGTCAGTAGGTGAAGCTGAAGATTCTCATGTAATTTGTCATACTACATTCATCACGGCATTTGCTCCTGCTTTTTATTATTTGTAAGCTGTACAGAACAAAATAGTTTAGCTAAACATTTCCGAATTAAGCACAGATGAGATTATCTGTAAGATGTAATGGTGTATAGAAGATCTCAAAAAACGCATCAACATATTCTTATGTTTCTTACAGAGAAGCCAAAAAATGTTTAGTACATGTAAGTGGAGTTTGTTAGTCTCATTACATTCTTCATAAGGTTCGAAAGCATTAACACTGCTTGTTTTTTTTTCTTTTCTTTTCTTTTCTTTTTTTTTTCTTTCCAAACCCAAGTGAATTTGACCACAGTGGTCTTTCGTCAGATGTTTTTCACACATGCAGTTAATAAAATGGCAGTTAAATTTGATTTTCATAGACTGTGTCCAGTTCTACCAATTATTTTTTCACTTGGAGGTGTGATACCCTGTCACACTTGTCTATGAACCATTGCCCTTTACATTGAAGTGGTTACTGTTGAGTGTGTGAGGTCGATGAGAGGTGAGGTTAATCTGCCTTACACTATTACATTCACTCACTTCGAAAAGCTCTCACCTGGGGATTTCACCACTTACAGGATTAATAGAGGAGGTGTTGGTAATGCACACTGAGCTAAAATCAGTTTTTGTGAAGTTTCATATGGAAAATAAGGGTAGGCGTTCCTAGGTCATCGTAACTTTTCTTTGTGAGTTGTGAGATCCTCTGGGTCAGGGGTGTCTGCCTTCAGGGCCATAGTGCTGCCAAGTTTTGGCTTTTACCTCATTTACACACCTGGGCTCACGTTTATCTACTGTGCATCTGTGTGAATTCAATTCTATTTGAATTTTTTTTTAAAAGGCAGCTTTACAGAAATCCAAGTGTAGATTTACATTCTTAATGAACAAGGTAGATGTGACAGGGGCAGTCAAAACTTTTCAGTGCAATTATCAAAACAAACGTATGCTTAAATTTGTGCATATACGGTATTTACAGACAGTTTTGATCATCCATATGCAAAGCACCAAGTAGTGAAAGACAAAGACTGTGAAAGTAGTTCACAGTAGAATACAGACAAGTTTGTGGTTATGCTCAATTTCCAGTAATATCAATATTACTGTAATACATTTGTGCATCAGTTGTTAACGAAGTTGGAGAGAGGATGATTTTTGAAAAATTGGTATTTATTAAGCCTCATTGCTGACAGTTGTGCATATGATAGTCCTAAATTTTACACAGTTTAGACAATGCAAATAGAGAATGCAAATGATTAAAATCATATGCTAATTACCAAGGCCATCATGTACAGAATATGGTGTTAGAAGAGGGGAAAAAATCAACTGAAAGAAGGACAGTGGGCAAACAGAACTGGTGTCTGGGAAATAAATCTCACAACAATCTGTCGGGTAATCCTGACAGCAAACAGCACAGCCATCTCAAAGCATAGAATTGATTTGTAGGCCATGGTGAATGATGTTCTTCAGTTTACACTTACTCTTTTTACACTCAAAGCTTTTTACTAGAAATTTATGCATGCATTTCACTTAGACTATAATTGGAATATTTCTTACTGTCAGATAGGCACAAGAACTTTGCAATTTTCTAGTTCAAACTTTTGCAAAGTATGTGCTTCTTGTCAGCCTAGAAATACTGTAGTTTACTCTTATTAAGGTGATAAATTCCTTTATTAAAAATCTGTCAAAAGTACAAACAAATAGATTTGATCTTGACAATAAGCTTTTTTTTGTCCATGTCATTTGTCTTCATAGAATATCTAAAAGGACTGGGTATGTCGTATGTTGTATAGTTTTGCCTATATCTGGATTGACCATCCCAACCCAGTTCAATCAGTCCAGTGATTGCAGTGGTCAGTAATGGCCAGGCTGGAGCTCCTCAGCCAGATGCATTGCCACTTCAGTCCAGGGAGAAGCTTCATTTCCATGAGTACCTCCTCGGTGAGACAAATCCAGCACGCTGCTGCACTGGAGTTGAAGTGGACCAGAAATTCGAGAGGGAAATTCAGATGGAAACAGGTCTTTCTGAATGACATCCAGTGGCAGGTCGGGTAATGGCTGTGGAATATCATCCCAAGATGTAGTGCAATGGACGTCCCCATTTCCAAAACAATGCAGGGTCACACTCTGGCGTAGATCAGGCTCATCTGCTGCTTCTTCTGGATGGACACCAATTCTCACTGTCCTAGATCTGCTGATGTTTGCTGGAGGAGGTCTTGACGGGTTGGGTGAGATGTTCCACATGTCTCTTGATTCAGTTGCATGGTGTTTTTTGACAGGCTTGGCAGAATGGCAACAGTGATGGCTTAATGTCCACAAGCCTGTTGTAGGAGACCTGAGACAGGGAAGACCTTTCCTCTCAGCCCACTCTGACACCTTCTGTTTGTTAATGGCCTCTCTGGCTAACTGAAAGTACAAAGGATTTAAAGCAGCATACATGTTTTTTTTGTATAAAAAGTACCTACTTTGCTATTATAATTATAGCTCTTGGTTTAATTGTTTATTTAAGTTTATTTTTCCATTTTATTGCAAGTAAACATGAATAAATAATTTAAAAAATAACCTTCTGCATTCCTTCTGCTTTTCTGTGCATCCTGATCATATTCTGTTTGAGATTCTGCAGTTCTTTGCGTTTCTCCATGTCTGTCTTCTTATCTCTATGCCACATTGCATTTTTAAGAATCCTCGCGCACACACGCACGCGCACACACGCACGCACGAACACACACACACACACACACACACACACACACTCTATAGCCTTAACAGTGTAAATGAAAGAAGATCATTTGTCTGTCTAATCAAATACTAGACAAAAGAGTAATATTAAGGCTTATCATTAATAGCATTTTGGTCAGTGACTTTTTGTTTGGTACTATACTAAATAAAAAATAGTGAGGTTAAATGTTTTTGAATTATCATTAATTGAGAAAGCATAAACAAAGTTAAGATATTGGTAATTGATATAGCAAAATTATTCTACCATATTTTAATCACTGATTAATAATCAGTGAAAATAATGCAGTGTTTGTTTTGTATACAGTATGATGTCATGTTGTTGAACTGCATTAAGTAATGTGCTAAAGTAATGAGAAAACACCGCTACATTTTCTTGATAGATTATGAAACCTCTAATGACTGTCACGCCTTTTAATGTCTTTGATGTTTACCTGGCAACAACCCTGTGACCCCACAGGCAAGCGAGCTCGAGGGGTGTGTGTCCTCGGCTATCACGTGCGTGTGTGTCTGCTCCAACCCTAATCAGCGCTTCAACACACTCTCTCAGGCCTTCAGCTGCTGCCAGGTGCAGTGGGGTCAGTCCTTCGTCTGTGGAACTGGCAGCACATCAGATATACAGTAACCTTTACTCTGATTTTTACAAACATGGTGTCATCAATTCTTTATCATACTAAAACACACACTGATTTCACATTTTAGACTTTTTTGTGAGCATTCAGACTGGGATGCATGTATGTTCATCATATCCCAGACTTCAATTTTCAACTTCAAAGTTGTTCCCTGTTATTGAATAAAACGCATTTTCGTACACATTGGGATCTGCTCCATGTTCCAGCAGATATGTGAGGCAGCAGTAAGAGTTTGGCTTGCTCTCTGGGCTCAACACCATGTGTAATGGTCTCCGGCCATGCGGACAGCATGCATTCACATCCACGGTACAAGGTTCCAGAAGCAGTTTCAAGCAATTTAGCTGACCATGTTGAGCAGCCACGTGGAGCACTGTAAGACCCTGACACACATACAGACATGGTTTTACACAAAACACACACAAACACTGAACACCAAAATAAATTTTTCCACCAGACACCTACTTGTTGAGTGACACCTACTGTACATAAATACTTGTACTGAAAGTGTATATCCTTGTTGCCAGGATGCCAAGAGTACTGAACAGGGAAATATAGGTGGAGCTATAAACAGTGTGGCTCAGTGAATGTGTGTATCATCAAACACATTTGTCACTCAAGAAAGAAAAATACCATTGGTTTGTGTGAAACTGCATGTCTGAATGTATAGTGAAATATCCAGAACACTCTCAAAATCCACACTGCTCAATATATGTTTATTGCACAGGGTTTAAATTAATTGCATTGTAGAATGTACATTATATCACTAATAACAGATAATTAAAATACTGTCATAATTTGTTCTATTTGGGTTGTATGCCACCATTAGCAATTATAATGTGTGACAAGCAAATCAGTGTCTGCTGCTCAAATTGAGCCTTAGGAAGTAGACGGTAGTCACACTTCTACATATTACTATAAAATGAGCTATATTCTATATTGTTAATTTAAAGACTTTGGGTCAAAGAATATGTACAGCAATATTTTATTAATAATTTAGGCATAGTTATAGGCTACAGTTAGTGTGCCTATTCCTTATCATCACCAATAAAAATAACTCCTACTTCCATGTGTAAGTTTAAGCCAGGAGAAAGTCAGTATTGGCAAGTCTGTAAAATTGGGCTAATTTTGAACTGCTAAGGATATTTATTTATTTATTTATTTATTTATTTATTTTTGTCCAGGGGTTAAATGCTTCAGGTACATTAAATTAATTATCGATTTTCCACAAGTTAAGTAAGTAAGCAAATATTTCATGCAAACAGTAAAGGCATAGACTATTATGCCTGCATTTACAGTAGGCCACTGTGATTATCATAAGAATAATAGATGAAGAGGTGTAGAAATCAGTATAAATAAGGTACTGTAACTACAGTAAATACACATGATGTAAAATCAGCAGGCTATGTTTATTATAAGAATATACTTTGTGTGCAAACGTTATCTTTCTGCTTATGCTCATATTTTAGGAACATGGTGAAAGAACTTGCATGGTTTTTAAAGAAAGCTTGGCACAACAGGTAGCATCACCTCACCACTCCAGCATCGCTGGTTCACTCCTGAGGTTACCATCTGTTGGTAGGGTTTCCTCAGGGTCCTCCGGTTTCCTGCCACCTCCCAAAAACATGGCTGCACTTGGATTGCCTATTCTAAATTGTTCTTAGATGTGAATGAACGTGTGAAATTGTGTATGCATAGTGCCATGTGATGAACAGGCATCCTATCTAGGTTGCATTCCTGCTTTGTGCCCATTATTCCTGGAACAGGATTAGGATCAGGATCCACCGCAGCCCTGACCAGGATGAAGTGGACTTGAAAGTGAGTGAATGAATGAAAGAATTGTATGATGTTCCAATACATGATTCACTTATAGTCGGGATGTTGGTAAGTATATTGTTTTGGAATTGGAGAGTTTTTATATTAGTTTGTTTTTTGGGCTGGTCTGATTAATGATTGGTTACACAGAGCTGTCAACCCTGGGAGAAATAACGGATAACTTAGGATAATAGCTTATACTTCAGATTAGCAATCATAATGCACTCAAATACCAGGAGACCTTTGTTCATTTTAATCACTGAGCAGTCTTGTGGTGTGATTGTTAATTTCGCACCTGTTTATTCTGCTGCTGACTTGGTGACTGCATTCTCTCCAGACTTAAACACAGCCACTCAGGATCTCCAGACACGGCGGCATGAAACAAGTCTCCGGCTGGGAGCTTTCGCGCGCCCGCTGGGCTAAAAAAAAAAACCCAACAAAATAAAATAAAACAAATAAAAATAAAATAAAAAGCCAATAATAACTAGTAATAAAAGTAAAAGCTAAGTAAGAGAACAACAATAACTTACCACGCGCCCTCCATGACAGATTTGTTGACCTGTTCTGCTGTTACTATGGTGATTCTCGTGTAATAGTAACCTGCAGAATCAGCCTAAATTATGGGGTGTTTATGCAATGCATTACAAATATTAGGCTACAATAACAAGCTCCATAAAGTATAAAAGAAATACTAACCACTAGATTCAGTTTATTATGCCACACTTCGGATAAAAGCGTCTGCCGAATGAATAAATCAAATCTAAATATAACGTGGAGGCATACAAATAGAAATAATTAGGTTTGAACGACCTTCAATATTCTGATCATTTTCTCTGAAGAGACTGAAAATAACTTGCAAATGTTTTGTCTTTTTCTCCATTTGTATCTCATTTATTAAGCATTATTAAGAGTGCAGTCGGGTGTGTCTCAGAAAGTATCCGGGAAAACACTAAATCAACAATCTGTTCAGTCTGTAGATGGCGCTAACACGAATCCCTCAGGAACACCAATGACATTTATTCAAAGAACAGGAACATTGAGCATAGCCTTTGGAGCTGTTGTGCTTTCAGGCACCTCCACCCAAATATTATAGGGTCAGCAGTAGTTTCTTTTCATGCAGAGCAGTAGTAGCCTACACTATGTAATTGTGTATATATAGCCTACAAAATGCACATACAGTGCTGTGCAAAAGTCTGAGGCATCCTATTTTATTTATTTTTTTTGTACAAACGTTATAGATTTTTTATTTTATGACTTCTACATTATCGAGTCAGTACAAAAAAAAAAAAAATTTTAGATTTCCAAATATTAATTTTCCAGCACAAAATGAAATGATACAGAAAAATGTTTGTATGTCAGTAAAGAAAGCAACGTATTATGTAAGAGACCACTTTTCAGACAAAAAAAAAAAAAAACACAATGAAGACTGCTGGGTTTTGCTGGAAAAATAAGAAGCAAGTGTGACAATCAAAGTCTCCAGAAGAACCGTGGCTTCTGCAAGATGCTCAGTAAAACTTACCAGCTAATTTCCTTATAAAACTGCACAATTTACCTGAGACTACTAATACATATTTTTTTAAAGCAAAGGGTCGTCACACCAAATATCAGCTTTATTTCATTTATTACTGTTTACTGCTCTTTATAGTATTTTTTTTTAAAATGTACACAGTAAAATCCCTAGTGTTGAATTAACACCTAGTCCCTAATGTTGAAATTCACATTTCTTTCACCTGAAAATGTGAATACTTGAAGGTACATTAATGAACCTTATGAATGACTGATGTACTCTTAAAGCATTATATCACTATAAGAGCAAATTAAAGGTACACATGCACTTTTCAGTACATTACACTGTACTAAAGCTACCAAAGATGTGCCAATGATGCTTCCACTCCAATGACAAGGAAATGTACAGTTTGTGTGGGCCGGCTCGTTTAAAGGCAAGAATATTCTGTGAGAAAAAGTGACATGCTGCAAAGTATTGCAAATACTAGCCATATCACAGCTACTTCATGACTTTGTTGGAAGGTTTTGGGCATGGTGTGCATAGAGCACATCCAGAAGTTAAACGCTGCCCCTGGCAGTTATCCAGTGTTCAAAGAACCACATTTACATTCATAACTATCTTTTGCTACCTTTATTTCTGAAAGTGTATGGCACACAGTTATCAGAGAAATAGGACATTTCGGACAAAGCTCATTAACTGTTCCTACAATAAAGTTGAGTAATTTACTCTTTAATGCACATTGTAAAGAAATAAGCTTTATGCATATTGCTTTGCATGGTTAGTGCCTCTAATTTGAGCTTCTGTGCAGTGAATCCTGACAGTCTGACAGCTTTTAACTGTGCTGCATTTTGATCAATAATTATTGATCAGGCCTCCCATCAGGAGTGATGCGTGAATGGTCATGATATGGGTAATGATTATTTTCTCCATGTCTCTGTCAAATGTGAACTGTCGATACTTTAAATACTCAGGAAGTATCAGATGGTGAATATTGACCACGTGAACTTTTCTTGAACTGAGATAGAAAAGACATATTGTAGAAGGTAGAAACTATTTATGCTCAAATGCTGGTTATTCATCTGACTTAGAAAATGTTTGTTTTTTTTTATCCTAAACATTCAATTAAATTCAATTCAGTTTTATTCGTATAGCGCTTTTAACAATGGACATTGTCTCAAAGCAGCTTTACAGAAATATAAAAACACAGGATACAGATTTTAAGTGTGTGAATTTATCCCTATTGAGCGAGCCGGTGGTGATGGTGGCGAGGAAAAACTTCTTAAGAAGATATGAGGAAGAAACCTTGAGAGGAACCAGACTCAGAAGGGAACCCGTCCTCATCTGGGTAACAACGGATAGTGTGAAAGTAAAGGGAAGTTCATTATGTTTTTTATATGAAGTCTGTTTGTTGAACTAGTCCACTGTTCACTAAACATGTCGTCCAACTTGTCCTGTCCAAATACAAATACAAATACATACAAATTTTTTAAACTGGACTGACTGCAGCAACTAATAACAGAAATGATTACACACACTTTAATAAATTGTGTAAGTACCAAAAAATCCAGCTTGCAGCCAAAACCTTAGTGCTCTCATCACCAATCTGGATTAGGCATTTTTTTTCTTTTCGTTTTTATTTAAAGAATAATTATACTGACTTCAGGTCAAAAAGCCTGGAGAGCAACAGAAGACAGAGAAAATGAAAGACTACAGTTGAGTTGATGTTGGAGCTGATATTTGTAAAGTCTGCTTAAGGCACACATGAAAATGAGCTCATAGGTTTCTCATGAGGCAGCTGCAGTGCTGTTTTATGATTGGCTGAGCAGTGGACTAATAGAAGCAGAGTGGGTGGAGTTAGAATGCCAGCCAGTTCATATACATTATGAAACCAAACATAACAAATACTGAACATGTTTCTGTAAGCACAAATATTCTAGAGCAGTACATACCTTTTCCTTAGAAAGTAAATTTCAAGAAACTGTGTGCTACTAAAAATCCAGCATCTATATTTATTATTGTAGCGCATTTTACATACTGTATGTACATACAGCAGTCATTACTGAAATGCATAGTGTATGTTGTCTATATATATATCCCTCTTATTGCTGTGGATTTTATATAATTGCAGCTCTGACAGTAGTGCTGGCTTTAATTCAAATCACAGCTTTATAATTATGCACTTGATCTAATATTTTATCTTTCTTTAGTAATGGCTAATTCACAGGGACTTGTATCCTTACCTATGTGGAACACTCCACATAATGATCAGATTAAAAATGTTGTTATGTAAAAATTTAAAACATATAATCATTGGTATGGTGACATTTTTAGTAAGGAGACATTTATTTAACATTTATGAAGGAGTCTCCAGTGTCAGTGCTTTCTACCATGGGAAAGTCATTACAGAGGACTGTGTTCTTTCCGATTTCTCTGCAACACTACAAGCTGTCTGTGTGTGTGTGTGTGTGTGTGTGTGTGTGTGTGTGTGTGTGTGTGTGTGTGTGTGTGTGTGTGTGTGTGT
>JANDJT010000206.1:17938872-17970377 GCA_024331685.1 Stegophilus panzeri | reverse complement strand
TATTTGTTTGTTTATTTTATACTATTTATTTGTTTGTTTGTTTGTTTGTGTTTGTTTGTTTGTTTGTTTGTTTGTTTTATTGTAGGTTATACTAGGCCTTTCTCTAGGACATGTTTATTCCACTTGGCCCATGAGTGAATCCCCATGGCAACAGTGTTAGTTGACATGTGCACACCATTACCTGTTGAACTGGAAGTCATAGAGAATCCCTATAGTGTTACTTCTACGTTGTTGTTTGTTTGTTTATTGTTGTTTTTTGTTTGTTTGTTTTTTTGCATTATCATCAAAAAAAAAACCCCAAAAAAACACTGTGGGTAGAAAACATCTGAAGTTTCTACTCAGGGTTTACATTATGTATAAAGGCAGGGTCAAAACATCCCTACAGATTGTTGTGCTTTAAAAAAATTTTCATAGACAGATGAGTCCGATGAACAGTGTTCCCTCTAAGCTGAAAGCTGCACAATTGCACAAATCTCATGATGCGCCCAAAAAAATGTCATCTGTGCAGAATTAAGACACCCCCCCCCTCACCCCCCAATGCTGAAGCATATGTAGTAGACTTTCAAAGCTTCCAGTGAGATAGTGAACAATGGCAGCAAATACAGCTCACAATCACTGCATCCCCAAGTGCACAAATAATTAAAGCAAACATCCATTTCACACATTTCCCACTGGTGTGAGATGAGGGTGAACATTTTAATATTTTAAGAGGCAGCGCATGCATCTGTAGCCAGCATTTCAAAGAATATGAATACTCGAAAACCACTGAACCCAAAAACCTAAAACATAGGGCTACACTCTCTCAGTTTGAATGCACAGATCAAACATCTGTTGTCCAGAGAAATGTTTCTGAAAAACTTGTCATGTAGTCTGCTGCAGGAACAGGTCCAACCCACACTGCTGGCTTTATTTGTGCATTTATGGAAACTGCAGTGATCATGAGTTGTATTTGCTATCTTTGTTTACTACCTCACTGAAGGTTTTGAAACATTACTACTTAATGCTTCCACATGTGTAACAAGAAAGTTGCTCCAAAAGGCCTACTGGAGTAACTGACAGATGATTGCACTGCAATTCAGACCAGCCAACAATAACTTTTATTACAGGTCTTTTATAACTGCATTGGATTTTTCTTTTCTTTTTTTTCAAAGCCCAAACACAAACACACACCAAAACAGTCCCACTGTCACCCAAACTCAGTCCTAACCACAAATAACACTAGCTACATTAGCTTTGAGCTTAGCAAGTCATATTAACTGTTCAACACCTCTGACAATGACCTGTTACATCTTGTTAGCATATTGCTGTTCCATAGTGTTGTATTCCCAGTCTAATCTAATGTTAACCTAGCAGGGGCAGAACAGCCACAGTCTGTGTGCATCTTGGGTTATTTATGGCCAAACACCAGAAGGGGCTGCCCAACAGAAATGGGTTTTGCTCAGTAAGCAAAAAAAAAGAGGGAACATTACAGGGGACATTGATGATAACAAAAGTATGTATAAAATTAGTTTTAAGGCCAACAATGGAATAAAATATATCATAAAGTAAAGCAAATAAAGTGATAAATGAAGGTATTAAACTTAAGCTATTCAAACCAGATGTTTTCTGTTCGGAAAGGCACTATATATTAATCTCAGTATAAACACACCTGTTCCTGGAAGACCCCAGAGTTTGTTGAGCATACCTAAACAATACAGCAGCATGAAGACAAAGGTGCTAACAAAACAACGCCACCAAAAGTCAACGACTGGGTAAGGGGGTCATTAGAGAAGCAAACACTATTATGGGCTTCTTTTTTTTTCGTAAGGATTCATACCATTTAATCCCAATTACGTTCATTTCAGTTCCTGGTTGTAACACTACATAATGTGGAAAAGTGCAAGGGGCTGAATAATTCTGCAAGGCACCGTATGTGCAAAATCGTATATGTTCACAAAGGTAGAAGACACAACCTTTCAGGCAAGTGTTCCTCATATACATGATCAATCTTTAATCCCTTCCTCTGAAACACTGTGCTTTATTCATCACACTTTATGTGCCACAATCAAATTTTCATAGAGGTAATCGAGATAAAACTAAAATGGGTCATATTTCCCTCCTGCTATTTCTCATCTTCTTCTCCTGCCCAAAGAGAAGCTTTTCCCCAGTGGATACATGCCTGAGTGTCAGACAGTGCCAGACAGCATTTTTCAGAAAGGAGGACTTGGCTGATTTTTTTGTGTTTAATGCGGATGAGGACATGTGACTGAGTGAAGTATTAATTGGGAGAATTTTTATAATGCTCTCTAAATTGTTATGTATGAAACCAGGTACATGTATAACACTCTGACATATAAATTAATGCTTTGTTACACGTGACAGTAAAATGGAAAACGTGTATGCAGTGTAAATGCACTGTAAAGCAAGTCAATTAAAAGTTTGCCACCTTTTAGTATAATTTTTTAATCAAGCCGCCAAAGGACAGTTGACAATTATAGTGCACTTATGACTCATGTAAGGCCACAAGGAACAGGTCTAGTAGATTGATTACAGTTAGGGGAATGTTAATGTGTACATCATCAATGCTTAATGGATCATTCTTTTCCTGCAAAGCTAATAAAGCATACAATATTATGCACTACTAAGTGAGAGCAGGGGTGAAGCTGAGAAAATTTGATATTTAGCAACCTGTTACAAAAAGTCAGAGAAATGAAAACAAGTGCCTAAGACTCTGGTGGTCACTAGGGAGGCTGTGCTTCATGTGCAACTCATCTGATCACATGGCAAAAATATTAGGAACACAAGCTCTCTATGTGTTTTGCATTTAGGCTACAAACTTGTTTTGATCTATTCATAATTATTGGGTCTTTTGTTTAGTTTTTTATTCTTCATGATTTGTAGCACTTCCAATAGATTTATAGTTTTGCACACATATATGCTCCTCCCACCAACACTTTTTTATGCTAAAAAAAAAAATAAATCCCGCAGTTTTTAAAACNNNNAATATTTAATCCCCACCAAGATATAAAACATGCACACACACAAGGTGATCGTTGTAGCTTTAAAAAAAAATTGTTCTACACCAGCCCCCTCTGCTGACGACTTTGTGCAAAAAGCCTAAATTACTGCAGTTTGCACTCGTTCCTTTTTAAATAATTTTATGTCCTCTTTCTTTTTGTGGGGGAAAAATGCATTCTACATGTTAAGCTCTATTTCTTCAATTATGTTATAAGCTTGGAACTGACTCATTTTCAAAACATCTTCCCCCAAATAATGCTAATCAGCCAATGAGATGTCACCATAATCCTGGGTTGTGTGTCTCATTAGCTGTACAATTTTGGCTTTCGCCCAACCCGAAGGAAGAGGGCAGCCCTTATTAAAGACATCTTTAGCAATTAGTAAGTTCATGGTGATCCGAGACACCTTTCCATATTTCCATTCTAAGGATAAGATTTGGATATGGATTTGTAAAGAGAAGGCTGATTTTGGGTCATTTAAGCACAAGTGAACTCTTATGTGTGACTGGATGGAGTGTTTGAAGGTTTGCACCATAAAATCTGTTCATAGACCTGGTATCAGTCTTATTCAGATTTGACAAGGTCCAACATTTCTTTTATTTTATATTAATCTGAAAATAATAATGTTCAGAAAGGGGTGCTGTCCTCAGGTGAGGTATCTTGTGATCTTACTCATGAGTGTTGGAAATGGAGAGTGTTATATTGGAATGGATTGGGTCAGTGGCAGTATTGTTACCAACTCAGCACCAATCTGTGGTGATGAAGAAGCTCAGTTTGTTTTTGTGACAAACCTGTCTGTTTTCTTGCTACATCCCTATCCTCACCTATTTTCACGAGCGATGTTCAGTGATCAAAAGAACAATGTCATTAAATGGCAGAATAGAGGTTCCACCTCAGGGTCATTGGGCTTACTCTCTGTGATAGGGTGAGGGAGCGCTTCAAATTGAGAAGAGCCATTTGAGTTGGTTTGGGCACTGAGACCCCTAGACCCAGGGCCTGCTGGAGGGATTATAAATCACAGCTGGATTGGGAGCATCTCAGCCTCTTTGCACTGTGAACCCCACAAGTGGTAGAAAAATGATGTAGGGAAAAATAGGTGAATGAATAAAAGTACAGTATAGAGCTATAAAATAGACAATAAAACGGATGTCTATTAACATATATGAGGTTACACTGTGTACATTCTGACTTGATCATTGATCAACATTTTGTGGCTTCCCTTTTATATTTCTGCTGTTTTGCATTAGGTATGCTGAATATAGCCTGTTTGAAAACAAACTTCATATTCTGGACAAGCACTTAGATTATGTCTGCTTCATGGTCTGCCTGCTTGTGTGTTCCTCTCCTACTGGGCGTTGTCTACCTCAGAAAAACATCTGGTGCATTGAGGAGATGAGACTGGGTCCTACAGATGTGTCATCAGCATTGTGCTTTCTCTGATGTGGTTATCGTCAGAACACAGGCTCTGGAAGATGATCCTAAATCAGTTTTAAAGTGCATCATCTATTTAAGTTTGGCTCCTCATTGTACATCAGATTTAATATGTCCACACTTGGAGAGATATGTTTGACCTTTCTGAAATGGTTCTGGGTGCAGTCAGTGTTTCTCAGAATTATGCCATCCTAAAAAGTGTATCTGGAGGGTGACCTGGCACAGGCGTCTATGCAACTGATATCCTGTTATATATGTGCTGAACATCACTATTGTATAAGCCATCATCCGTACTTTACAGCTTAAATGACTGTAGAGGACTTTCTTCATTGTGTTCTAAATGGACAAGTTAATGGATAAGTATTAATTATTTCCAATGGAAATATGTTCTGCATTCACAGTGGATTATTGTATGGACTATAAAACTCTGCTGACTGTTTTAAAAACCTCTTGAATAATAATGACATACTAAATCAGACATTCATGCACTCGGTCGAGTGCCAAAACCCTACATTAGAAAATCCATTATTCAAATGAGTTATTAGCCACTGATAAAAATTACATATTAAATCCACTTTGAACTGGATGGAAGTGTTTTAAAAGGCCTACAACTACCAAGAGTGTTGTGAGGCTTATGTTTCAAACAATGTCCTAACAAAGTTACTTTTAGATATATCAAAAAAGGAGCAGATATGCATTCAGATACGTCGTCCAAAGTGCCACTTCATTCACAACTTCATTCCAGGTAATAAAAGAGAGACTGACTAAATACCTAATACAAAAAGTTGGCATATGATTCATTATTGATTGACAAAATGCACATATTGTGTTTTGTCCTCAGTTAATCATAAATCATTTGATGCAATTAAATGAGTTTTATTAAGTTTCTGGGTGAAATTACGTTGCATGGGTATAGGAATTGCCTCAACATTCTAATTTAGAATAAATGAACAGATACTAAATTAAAATAATAGTTAGCTTAATGGACAATTTAATGGACTAGGCTAATGCACTCATGCATTTAAAGCAAATTTGCTATTTAATTGCATGTTACATTCACCTAAGTGATGCATTTGCCTTAAATCTAACAATGTGGTCTTTGAACGGCGAATAAAAACTATTTATTTTACTGCATGAATGGTAAGTGCTGTTTTTCTTTCTTTACAAACATCCAAATAGTCTCCCTGCTGAGAGGTATCAACATCCCAGTGAAAAGTAAATGCTATGGAAGAGCACTTTCCCATGCTCAGGCAGTTTGATTTGACAGCCTGCCTGGTGTAAAAGTATGGTAAACGGATATCTGTCTCACAGGCAACATCTACAGGCTTCAATTACTGCTGAATACATGGGAGCGTTTCACTTCTTGTCATGTCTGTCTGTGTGGCCATTGACAGAGATTTTTATTTCCAAACTCTGCTTCTGTGACTGAATGGGACTCTTTGAAGTGAAACATTGGAAATCATAATTTACCTGTCAGCAGAACAGTTGGCACTCAGCAAGAGACCACTTTACCACAGGGCTAATGGCAAGTCCTTTTATATTTATTTTGCCACTAAAGGCTTCTGCTGTATTTGAATGAATAGTATAATAAAACATGGTTTATCTCCTTTTGATGTCCTACACATGTCGTTAGCTCTGTGAAAAATATTCAATAAACTATGTCTTTTGCTATATTCAATAAACTGTGTGTTTTGTGTCGTTTGTTTCACAAAATCAGAACTTAATCAACTAATTAAGCAGTATCTGTTAGCCCATTGTGTTTTCAGCTAAGTTTACAATATATGTACAACTGCTTCTATGCCTTTGTTTTTTTTACATTTACATTAAAAAAAAAAAATCATCTATATTTACAATTTATCAAACATAAATTTATAAATTCAGGCTCTGTTTCCAGACTCTTATCTCTTCAACATTAAATACAAATTGAAATAGGTTCTCAGAGAATGGAGTATCATCATCAGTTTAATTGTGTCACTAGTCTCATTTCAAAATGAGGACTCATTTCAATAACTAAAAATCATGTTTCCATCCATAACAACACACATTTTATTTCAAATGGTATGGCAACTACATCTATCCAGAATACTGGGCTCCTGCATGAACAAATGTATTACCGGCTGTTTAATTCATAATGTCTGAACATTGTTTATCTATCTTTCTCAATGGTTATCTACCTCATGTAGCAGAAACTACTACTACATTTTCTACTTTCAGTTAGAAAGTAGTAATGTGTTTTCTTTTAACATCATCTATCACCCAAATAATACCTTCTCAGTGGTGGCTCTTTCTTCTGAAGGTTTCTTTTGAAGATCTATTAAATACTGTGCATAAAAACAAATAGACTATAGCAAAACAGCACTGCAGATTTGACCATTTCCAAGCTTTAACTAGTCAGATTCAGTGCACAAACGTTTAGAGAAGTTTATGCTAAATCTGTGTTTAAAAATGGTCATCAACTTCGACTGTAAATGGGTAAAATAAACATGTAAATTTTATCATTTTCTTCTAGACTACTCATGAGTTCTTTTTCGCATTATAGCCTATAAAACATATTATATTTGATAGCTAGACCAGCTATTAAAAATTACTTGTTAAATACTTACTCTACAATCTACACAAGCAGGTGAACATGGCTCTGAACAAGAAAGGGAAAGGATGGAGGAGGAGGCGGAGGTAGCAGGAACCAGCACAGATCCATTTAGAGGTGCACTATTGAATGTTATTGTGTGACTGTGATCATTCATATGATCAGGTTGGACTACTTCATTCAAGTTATTTATTGTTGCATTACAAGAAATAGAAAGAATGGCAAATATGTTGCATAATACACCACATATGTATTTTCCTGTGTCAAGGTTGGACTATTCTTCATGAATTTAATGAATACAACAATATTTGATGCTCAAGCCAGACAGTCCAAATGATGCATATTTGCTCTCTGTACACACAAACATAGGGAAGAAAATCTTTAGAAAAAGTAGTTTCATCGTTTTACCTATTAGCTCAATACAAACAATACAAATGAACAGATTATGTTTGTTTTTTTTTTAAATTAATGATTCGTTGATCGAGAAACATGTTGTGTCAGTTCGAATTTGGTGTATCAAATTGGGGCTGCTTGACAGCAAATTCTAAAGATTTATGTCTCATTAATGTGGGCTGCTTTTTGTTGCCAGTCCGCCCCTGGGATAAGGTACTGCTTAAAGTAGAATTGCACTGACCAGATTCACCCTTTCTATACAAAAAGGCTAATTACAGTTTACTTTGCAATCATTCATTTATAAATTAGTACAGCAATAGTTCCAAATAGAGTGTAGTCAGCCAAAACCTGTTCAAGAATGCCAATGTCCCTGTTCACAAAACGAGCTCCATATAGACATGGTTTGCCAATGGTGATGTGGAAGACTGTACCTAGAACTATGTTCTGAATTTGTGTAGTATTTACAGCCTTCTGTTTGACACAGTAGCAGCAAATGTGCTCTACTTGGTATCATATTAGAATTGCAGTCATATAAAATTAAGAGCACAATGGAGCCAGTAGGTGTCGCAGTGGCTCTATTATGTCAAAATGTTAACCCCTTCAGATTCCATACAATGGGCATTGTATTTTATTTAATTAACTATTTGTTGTTTGATTGTTTGTTTGCTGTTTGTTTCAAAATATATAATGCAATCTGAGATATGTTGTCCATCATAATACACATTAAACAGCCAGTTAAACAGTTGCATATCCTCTCCCACTGCATTTGAAGAAAAATCTAGAAACTACAGTAAAGCATAGCAGCACTCTAGCCAAAGAGGAAGAATAAAAACTCTTGGTATAGCAATCTAACTCCTCACGGTGTTGGTTTCTTATCATTTTAAATGATGAAATGTGAAGTAAAAAGGCCAATACCATAACAGCTTTCTCTACACAAGATTGAGAATTGAGAACTCTTTAGTTCATTATAGTGGGTAGACTCATTAATGTGTATTGTTAAGGCTACTTCCTTAATACTATTTCTAAAAATGTATTTCTAAATATAAAGTATAAAATGATTACTCACAACCACATAGTATTCATTTATTTATTAACAAAAATGACTAAATACACGAAAACTCATAAAATACCCTAATATTACAAAATGACAAGTTTTGTGACCCCAAAATATACTTAATCTGCTTTCATTACGGTGGCAATAATGTCAGTCACTGTGCTCGGTAATAACGTCCATGGTTTGCTGCCACCATCTCATCAATCATCTCCAAAAGCTCTACTACATGAGCTTCCCTGTGTCTGTTATCCAGCACATGATATCTACCTCCACATTTTTGGATGAGCCATTCCAAGTCCCCATTCCTCTTTATGTGTTGCTGTGCACTTTCTCCAAGAGCCTCCGCCCATGTAAACAGAACAACAGTATGCCTCCATGCAGCCTCCCCCAGCATGGCCATAGTGCACTCCAGTGCTCTCCTGTACTGTCCTGTGAAGGTTAAGTAAGCAGGCAGGAGAAGGACAAAGGCATGAGGTCCAGGTGTGCACATAGAAACACTATGTATGAGATCATTTTGATAAGTCACATTTATATCCCTGGAACATCTCCATTTTATTCCATGGGGCTCCACAACTAGTAAAGGCTTGCCAGATATGTTTCCTCTCCATGGGTTTCCAAGCTCAGCATCTTGTCCCAGGATAGTGCGTATGGCTGACTGGTGTGATGACCAAGCTTCTCCAATGAGCATCAGCTTGAGTTCAGAAAGTTGGTAGAATAAGCCTTGAGTCACTTGGCTATCAGAGCCTGCTGGTTCAAAGAATTCCTCGACATAATCCTCCATAATAAGAGTGTCCGTTTCCTGTCTGTTTGCTCCATTCCTGTACTCTTCTATCTTCAACTCTAGTGCTCTTTTGCCTTTAACTAGGCATGTTGATTCCTCATTCTCAAGCTCACTGTTTGATGAAGCCATTTCCACACGCTGGTCATCTTCTACTGCACTGCTATTTCCATTTTCTCGATCGTAGGTTCTACTATCAATTCCAACCTCTTGATACATTGTTTCACTGTTCCTCGTCTGTGTTAGATTAGATGCTGTCCTTTGGTTCCATGGTTGAAAATCAGGACTGGGATTACTGTTGATCATTTTAAGCTCCATGTTGTACAGATATTTCCCCCACTTTTCCAGTTGCTCTGATTTCATCTTCAACATTTGTTTCTCAATGTTCATCTCACTTTTCTGGTTCTCTAGTTCAGCTGTATGATTTTCTAAATATTTCTTCTTGGATTCGAGTGTTATCTTCAGTTCATTCAACTCTTGTTCTGCTTCCTTGTATGCTTGATCTCTCGACTTTATATCTAGTTCATGTTTTTCCATGTTGTGTTCCTTAATATCCAATTCTTTATATCGATTACTCAGGTCTTGTTCTTTATGTGTGATGTTGTGTTCTCTGATGCTAAGTTCTTTCTCCAGGTCACCTAACTCATGCTGTTTTGTTTCTAAAGAACACTTTATTTCTTCTATTATTTCTTGTTTTTTCTTGAGATCACTTAACATGCTGTCATTTTGTTCTTTGTTAATTTGCCCCTCTCCTTCCCTTTTCTGTAGAATTATCTCTCTCTTGTCCAAATATATTTCTGCACTCCTAATATTTTGCTCTCTTTTCTGAAACTCATCCTCTTTCTTAGTCAGTTCTTGCTCTCTTTTTGCTAAGGTCTCTCTGAAATTTTCTAATTGGCATTCCCATTTTTCAGTCATCTGGTTTTGTTGGTTGCTCAATAGTTGTTGCTGAACTGGCTCAACCTCCTCGTTTTTGCCCAGTAGCTCTTGGCATTTTAGTTGAAGGCCATGTTCTCTCTGTACAAGCTCCTGTTCTTTTTTATGAAGTTCATTTGTCCTCTGTAGCAGCGTGTATTCTTTATTAGTTAGTTCAGCTTGCCATTTTTCATTATCTCGTTTGCTTTTCTCCAGTTCCTGCACTCCTTTCGACAGTTCCCGTGTCTTGTCTTCATACAACTGCTCTGAATTCAGTAGCTCTTGCTCTTTTTTCTTAAATTCCTTTTCTCTGTTGTCCAGATCCTCTCTGAGAATCTCAAAGTCTTTCTTTTCTTTTTCAAAACTGATTCGTTTTACCAAAAGTTCATCTTGCATCGTTATCAGTTCTTTTTCTTTCTCTTTAAGCTGTTGCCTGATGTTTTCAATTTCCTTTTCCTGCTTTTCATATAATTCCCTTTGTGCCTTCTGATTACTTTCCAGTATTTTCTCTGCAGCCTGATATTCTTCATATTTCTGTGTAATTTGTTTTTCCTTCATATCTAAGTCTTTTTCTCTATCTTTAAATTCTTGCTGTCTTTTATCAAGTATATCTTCATTGTTCCTCAGTTCTTGCTCCCTTATTGCTAATGTATCTTTGATAGTCTCTAATTCATTTTTCAATTGAACAGTTGCAGTTGCCTGGATTTCTTGCTTGGTCAATAGCTCCTGTTCACGTGCTTCAATCTCCTTATTTGTTTCTAACAGATCTTCGGTTTTGACCTGAAGGTCACATTCTTTCTGTAAAAGCTCCTGCTCTTTTGTCTGAAATTCAGCTGATCTTTGCATCAGACTACATTCCTTTGCAGTTAGTTCTGCTTGCCATTTTTTAATATCCTGCTTGTGTTGCTCCAGTTCCTGCATGCGCATTGACAGTTCTTGCATCTTGACTTCGCATAACTGCTCTGATTCAAGTAACTGTTGCTCTTTTTTTCTGAATTCCTTATCTGTGATGTCTAGATTCTCTCTGTGGCATTCCAATGTTTTTAACTGACCCTGAAGATCAATTTGTTTTACTGCAAGTTCCTCTTCCATTTTTCTCAATCCATTTTCTTTTTCTTCTAGCTGTTTCTTTATATTTTCTCTTTCTAATTCCTGCTTTTCAGATAACTTCTTCTGCTCTTTGTGCTTGCTATCAAGTTCCTTTTCTCTTTCTGTCAGCTCCCTTTCTCTTCTTTCTAGGTTTTCTTGGAGGCTCTGGTTATTTTGGCACTGGTATTTTAGTTCATTTTCTTTGCCTCTTACTTCATGTTCTCTTCTGTCCAGCTGCTGTTTTTCATCTCTTAGTTCTTGTTCTCTGCAGTTAATGTCATCATCTCGTTTTTTCAATTCCTTTTTACCTCTTTCAATCTCTTGCATATTTTTACCCAGTATTTGCTCTCTTTCACACAGCTCCAGCTCTCTATTATGAAGTCTTTGTTCCCTTTCAGCATCCTTAACATCCATTTCAGCAATCCTTTCTGAAAGCCTCTCCTCATAGTATTTTTTCATCTCTTCAGTCTTCTTCTCCAGCTCTTTACCTCTTTCATCCATAAACTCCAGTTCCATTTGTTGTGTGTGATTTCTCTGTTTCAACAGAGAAATTTCTTTTTCCTTCTTTGTAATGTCTTCTTGATTCAATTCATCTTTGATTTTTCCCATTTCTTCAGATTGGTTGAGCATATCTTTAATCTCTTTCTCTCTGCTCTCATATTTTATTATCTGGGCCTGCAGGTCCCTTTTATAGTCCTCACACGTAATGTGAAGTCCATCTAAATCCTGAATGAGTGCTGCATTCTGATTATGGAGATTCTCCACCTTGATCTGGACTTCTTTTAGCTGTTTTTTAAATTCTTCTATTTGGGCTCTGCTCTCTTCATTCTGTTGTCGTAGATGGTTAATAATGTTTTCCTTCACCTCTAATATCTTCCTTGTGTCATCGTCTTTTTTTCTTGCATTCTCCTCATTCAGATTCTTCATTATCTCCATTTCCTCTTTTATAATCACATTTTCTTTTTTCAAGAATTCTTCCATCTCTTTGTATTCATTCTCTAAGTCTTTTATTCTAGATGTGTACTCAGCCGTTTTTGCCTTATTATCATTTTTCAGGTTCTCCATGGCTCTGTGTTTGTCATCAATAGTTTGTTTCAGTGTTTCAATCTCCTGCTCCTTCTCCATGTGTTTTTTAACCAATGCAGTTATTTCTGCATCTTTTTCTTTCAGTTTATTTTGAATTTCAACATTTTTAGCCAGATCCTGCTGATTTTGTCTCTGCTGTATGGCGACAAGTTCTGCATCTTTCCCCATAAGTTTATCTACAAGTTCATTGTATTTTAATACAGTACTTTCATGTATTTGTCTCGCAGCTTCAGAAGACTTGACTTGGTGTCTGTAAGCAACTTGCAGCTCTTCCATTTCTTTTGTCATCAGCTCTATCAATTCACTAAGTTTATTCTTCTCCATTTCCCTCTTTTCATTCATTTCTTTCAACCTTTCCTCTTGCTCCCTTACTTTGTTTTCACTTTTTAATTTAATTTCTTCCACCTCTTTCTGTTTCTCTTCAAGCCTTTTCTCAAGTTCATTTTTCTCTGCTAGTCTTCTCTTCTCCTCTTGTTTTTCATTTAAGATATCTCCTTCATATTTTAGTTTTGATTCTGCCATCATCTTCTGCATCTCTTCAGTTCTTCTTCTTAGCTCCTCCACCTCCTTCTGTTTGTGATCCAATTGCCCTTTCAGCTCATTTTCAGCATCCTCGTGCATTTTTGTGAGCTCTTCTTCTCTTTCTTTTCTTTCTTGCTCTTTTAACATGCTGACACGTTTAAGCTCTAGGACATTAACTTGTAGCTCATCCACCTTTTCTTTTAATTCCTCACTCTCTCTTTCTTTTTCATCTAACTTCATTATAAACTCTCCCCTCTCTGTGTACCTCTGATTGAGAGCTGCAATGACTCTGCTGTTTTCCAGGCTCAGCTCTTGAATTTCTCTTTCCCTATCTTCTGTTAACCAAGCCATCCTCTCCTCCAGCTCGCCCATGATGCTCTTTCTGTCATCTTCAGTTTTATCCATTCCCTCCTCCCTTTCTCTGCTTGTTTTTTCTGGTGATTTGACTTTGTCTTTTCTCCAGTCGAAAATCCTCCTGATGCTTTTCACCTCCCTCTCCCTCATCCTCTTGAGCTCCATTTCTTGACGCTGAAGCTTCTCATTAACTTCTTTTAGTTTCACATTGAACCTATCGTTCTTTTGCTTCCCGAGTTCTTGAATCTCCTGCACAACTGGCGAGAAAGCCTCACATCGATTTCCTGAAACCATTTTCTCAATCTTTTCTAAGAGTGCAGTTACCTGAGCTTTGGAGCTGTCACCTTCCAAGACGATGCTGCTGACGACATGATATCTGTTGCCACACTTCTCCAACAGCCAATGAAGATCTCTCCCTCCTCCCTGTATGTGTTGCTCAATAGTAACCCCCTCTCTCAGCTGATCACCTCTTGTGAATAGCAGCATGGTATGTCTCCATACTCCTTCCCCAAGTAACTCCAAGTGCTCTCTTACTGCTGTAGCTCTGACTAGGGCATCCACCCTCAGTGTCAACAGAAGGGCATGGGGACCAGGAGGACACAGTGTCACACTAGCACAGATCTCCCGCTTTACTCTGTCTGGCGTGATTCCTTCAGGACCACCCTCCCATCCAGGAACATCCACTACTGTCACCAACCTTCCAGAAATTTCTGCCTGCTGCCTTGAACATTCCTCAGTGGCCTGGCCTGTTTGGAAATATGCAGACCCTCTGAGGATGGTATTCCCGGCAGAGCTTTTCCCCGTCTCTCTTTCACCAAGGAGGATGAGTCGCATTTCTGGGAGACGTCGTGAGCCCCTGGAGAAGAGACACATTTCATCCAGGTCCTCAGATGGTGAAATATCAGCTGTGTGAGACAAGAAATCACCATGTTTGTTTGAGCATGAGTTTTGTATGAGTTTCCTCAAGTATTTAATTAAAATGATTGAATTATAACATATAACATATATCAATCTGAAATAAATACAGAAAAAATACAATAACATAAAGAATCACTTAAGCATGTTCATTCATAAAGCATTGTACTTTTCTCACTTCAATTTAGTCAGATATCTCTCTTCAGCCAAACTTGCTTAAATTATACACATTTTAAGTGAAATATTTTCTGTATATATAGAAAGTATTAGATTGCCTCACATGTCAGCACAGCTTTTATGATCCCTTTTTGTGCTTGAGTCTCCATTATTCTTTGTTTTTTTCTTCTCTCTCTTGCTCTTCTTTTCCCTTCTACTTCAATCCCTAGGAGTAAAGGGTCACATTCATAATGTTTTCCCCCTCTTTCCTTTACCATCTCTTCTATTTTCCTTATCAGTTCCTTCACCTGAGTTCCATCTTTGCCACATCGTTTGTTTTCAAGAACATGTAACCTGTTTCCACACCTCTCAAGAAGCTTCTGAAAGGTCTTTCCTGCATTTTGTATTCTCTGCTCCATGGGAATTGAGCCTAGTTCATCCCCACGTGTGAATAGCAGCATGGTGTGAGCCCATGCCATCTTGCCCAAAAGCTCCAGGTGTTCTTCCACCTGCCTATAGTAGTCATCTGTGACAGAGGCAAAGGACCGAATCACCAGAAGCAAGGCATGGGGTCCAGGTGGACAGACTGTCACACTTCTCATTGTCTCTCTTGTCACCCAGGCAGGAGTGCCATTGCCAGAATAGTACCATTCCCACCCTGGAGTATCCACCACTGTAACACGATGGCTTGCTATGTCAGCTCGTCTTTTCACGCACTCCTCAGTTGGCTTTCCACTCTCAAATCCTCCAGCCAAGCCAAGAATGGTGTTTCCTGAAGAACTTTTCCCAGTTCCTTTGCGGCCTAGTAGGACCAGGCGCAGCTCTGGGAGAGTAGGGTGATCATGATGAGAGCTTCCTGCTGTCTTTGGTACATCCTGCTGTTTGGCTTCTGCAAAAAATAATGAATAATTAAATGACCATTTTGTTTTAAAACTAGTGTTTGCTATGTAATTTGTCTGGGTATGTAGTTTTCTGCATGATTTTCTATCAGTGTTGTATTTACATCCGTCAGTACAATGCCCAGCATGCTTTACATGATGCAAATGCATTATACAATCATTTGGGAATCTTCACAAGAAGCAATCCAGCATCAGTATATCGATTGTGGAGTTGTGAGTAAGAACCAATCATACAATCAAAGCACAGGAGGTAAGATTTCTCAGAATTAAATTTAAAAAATTATGCTATTTAATGCTAGTAATGCTATTAATCATGAAGAACAAGAAATTGCTTGACATGGCAGTTCCACAAACAAAATGACACTAAACAACAGGAAAAGGCACAGAAACGCAACAATATAATTTTACTCTCATTTATAAATTCAGATTCAATGAGTAGACAATTTGCAGGGTCATTTCTGCTCATCTCTACTCCACCCTCAAAGCAGCTGGAGTGCTTCAACATTTACTTCCTCTTCCAGAATGCTTCATAAAGGAAGAGAGTTTGATTGTATTCATAGTAGGAAATCCCACTCTGCATGCAACTCTGACACCACAGTTTTTTCCCCAAGAGGTTTCTTTAAGTGCATCCACCTATAGATAAGTTTTAAATACTTTAACATATATCTTCACATCCTGTCTGAAGTCCTAAATGCCCATAACTCTAGGTTTTTATATCAAAACCTATGGCACTCTTATATAGTACATGAATGGTGGACTAGATGTATGTGTCAGATGCTCAGACACGCTTCGAAGCTGTGGTCATCTTCACTTAGGTAGATATGCAGCTTACCAGCACTGAAGGGGTAGGAGCTCTGTGTCTCCATCACTCTGCTGTATCGTTCAGCCTCAGTTTGTCTTTTCTTCTGTTTGGATCCACTTTGCTCACACCATCATTTTAATGTAATCTCCTTATAACAGACCATTCACTTCCGACTAGTGTATGATACCGAATGTGGAAGCCAGGTCACATGATTAACCTGTGGTTTCTGTCTGACTTGCAGTGCAACACAGGAAACAGCACATACGGGTGCTGCATACAGACACACACAGAGCGGAAGTCATAAAAACTCTGTGGTTGAAGCTGCTCTGGTAAAGAGTGCCATCTTCACACGCTATGATACTATTTCAGTTGCTTTACAACTTTATTGTCACAAATGTGTACACAGGTTCCCAACCCTAGTCCTAGGTTGCATCCAAAATCACATACTGTGACAGTACCTACTGCATTTGTTCAGTACCTACTGCTTGCCCGTTGATACAATATGTATTGAGCAGTATAAGTGGTAAGCATGAATGCAATATAGATGTACTACATCCACCATGTTGGCATTGTCATGTGACCTACAACTTCAAAAGAGCCTACACGCCATTTTTGATTCTGACAGCACTTCTGGGCCAGTTCTGTTGCCTTATGGGATAGCGCAGTATCCACAGTGTCCAGTGGTTCCATACTACAGAATCGAGGCGGAAGCAGTAGGTCATCCGGTTATTTTTTGCCTATTGTTTTATGAATACTGAGAATTCGGGCATACTCCTTTGGTGTACTGCTTTTCACCTACTGTATAGTAGGGTAGAAGGGATATTTGGATGCAGCCCTGAAGTACTCCCTGTCCTGCATATTTTAGTGTTTTCAATGCTCTATCAAACCCATTTCAACTCAAGCTATTAATTAGCTTATTAGTGGAATCAGGTGTGTTGTTAGCAGAGTTGGGTGTAACGCATTACAAAAATCTAATTACTTTTTCTGATAAATGATCTGCAATTATATAGCACTTTTATCCAAAGTGCTTTACACTGTGTCACATTCACACACCAATGGTAGCAGAGCTGCTATGCAAGGTGCTAGCTTGCCATCAGGAGCAACTTGGAGTTCAGTGTCTTGCCCAAGGACACTTCAGCATGTGGAGTCATGTGGGCTGGGAATCAAACCTCCAACCCTACGATTAGTGGACAACCCGCTCTACCACCTGAGCCACAGCCACCCCGATGATAACACGCTAATGTAACACATCACATTTAAAATGTATGTAATTTGATAACAGTTACCGATGTCATTAAAATTCTGTTACTTGCATTACAAATTTATTGTTAAGAAAACAATATTAAGTAAAATGTATTTTTAAAATAAATCACGTTTTGCTCCGAAGATTTTTTCTTTAGCCCAGAATAATTCTCCACTTGGAGTGGTTTGTCACTACATAACTGAACTTCAGTAAAAGAAGACGGCCTGTATCTTCAGTGAATGGAGGCGAGACCAATCAGACAGGGTTTACAGGAAAATACATGGAAACACTTGTGTCTTATTGGCTGACAGTCTCTCAATTCTGCCAAACGCTAGCTCACACAGTCAGTGTGAGGAAAAATGGATATACAGCGTTTTTTTTTTTAAACCTGTAAAGGGGACACTGAAACACTAACATGCTCTGATCCTGAGCAGAAAAACAAGGTGTGTAAATGTCTATATGACTTCCAGTTTACGTGAATGTGATATGAGAAGAGCAGAAGAGCATGGCTCTGTAGGAGCTAAACCCATTCAATGATAGCTTAGCTGTGCCTCCCCTTGGCTAGTGACACCAAACTAGCCTAGTTAGAAAAGTTTTATATTTTATCGGTCTGGTAGTCCTACAAACAATGTCAACACCCGAGGCATGTAATCTGATTACTTTTTACATGCAGTAATCAGTAATGTAATCAAATTACAATTTTAAAATAGTAATTAGCCATCTGAAGTGGATTACATTTTTTGAGTAACTTACCCAACACTGGTTGTTAGCAGTGAAACACTATAATGTGCAGTACAGTCAGTACTCCAGGGTCTGGGTTGTGAACCTCTAGTGTAATACAACTAATCATTTGATTCACCATAGTAAAAGGTAAATGGTGCACTTATATAGCGCTTTTATCCAAAGCGCTTTACACTGTGTCTCATTCACCCATTCACAAACACACTCATACACCAACGGTAGCAGAGCTGCCATGCAAGGCGCTAACTTGCCATTGCAAGCAACTTTTTGGGGTCCAGTGTCTTGCCCAAGAACACTTCGGTATGTTGAGTCATGTGGGCCGGGAAACCAACCGCCAACCCTACGATTAGCGGACAACCCACTCTACCACCTGAGCCACAGCCGCCCCTGTAAATAGTAAATAAGCTTAGTGCTTACAGAGTGTTAGTGCCATTCTGACCCTTTAGAAAAGGTTTCTTAAAGGCAACTGATGGGTTGTGGCCTGGGATTTTACACTGTCAGATTTTTACATTTTCAAGTATAGAGGTCCTGAATACTACATACTGTCCTGAACTGAAATATGTTTCTCTTTTGCCTGGCTCTAACTCACAAACAATGTTCTAGCATTTTAATCTGGGTACCCTGAAAAAATGAACAGGGAGAAAAATCACTTTTAAAGAGTTCATTCCAATTCCACTCAAACACACTGTGCCTAGCTCTACATTTATAACATAATCTACTTATACAAAAACAGCACTGCTGACAAATTTTAAAGGATTATAAGCTTACAATCGGGCATGAGTCACTTCAATTATCAACATCATCCACATTAGTTTCTGGCTTATCACCTAAGGCAAAAATCATTCGCAGCATTTACACATGATCATCATCATAATCATCATTTCTTCACTCACTGATCACCATCTGCACTGATATTAGTTGGAAAATAATCACTGATTATTGATTATTTAATAATCACTGAGTTTAGTTCTGTTGGCTAAATTTCTTCTTATCAATGCTATTTTATTAAGCCATTTAAAATATTGTCCACTGTCTTATATACAGAGTGTGTAAGAGCTCTTCTCTGTTTCGATGATGATGTGATGGTGCAGGAGCACTACAGACAATTTGAAAGTTGATATCTGATTTCCAACTGAATTAATTAGGCTTACATCCATTTTGCCATGGCACAGAACTATTCAAGACCAACTCTTAGTTAGTGAGGCTTTAGAGATCTGTACACATCTTCAGACAGACTGACTGTTTTTACAGCTACGTTTGTTAAACTGGCTCCATAAGCTACATGATCTTTGCAGAAATATGCCAAGGCAAGGTTATAAAGTAGCCAAAATAAAAGCATTTCTGCATCATTTAAATAGAAATATGTTTATGTTTTCCTTAAAGTAGAAGTAACAAAATACATTATTTGCAGAAACACTTAATTTGGTCATTTCTGGCTGTTTTCCAGAATTTAGCTGCAGCAGTAGAGGTTGCTCCACATCATTACAAATATCTTAATCTATTTAATAGAATATTTCTTCTTTGTTTTACTTTTGCAAAGTTAGATTATAACTTGGAGAACTCCTCAAACGTCATTGTTGTTCACCTGTTTAAACTGTAAACGTTGGTTACAAGAGTTCAGTTTTTATTTACATTTACATTTATTCATTTAGCAAACACTCTTATCCAAAGCAACTTAAACATTAAGAAATACAAGCAAATGATTACTATGTCTGCAGATGTTTTCATGCCGAACTGAAGTGTACTTCCATCTGAAAGTAATCTGGTCTGTTCTGGATTTACTTAACATGTTACTGAGATCACGCTTCTGACTCAGTGTTTCCTAAGTATCAGAGCCGTTCCAAACAAGAGAGTTCTGTTTCTCTGTGTTATGGGTAAAGTGAAGTGTACCTTGCTGGCTGCCTGTAGAAATGATGCAAGCAGCCTGAAGGACATACAAAAAAAAATGACAGACACTCTATACCATATTATCATATTGCATATTATTTAAATAAAGCTATAAAACTACATTCTGGTTTTCAGTTATAAATTATCTCAAACTATGTTACAAATCGTATAATACATCAACAAATTCTGTTTCATATACAGTGTTATTAGATTGTGTTGTTGTATTTAATGGAAATCTTCTTTAGTATATTATCATCATGTATAAAATTGTACTTTTCTAATAGTCGCCTGTCTAGACAGAAAAGATGGATGTTGTACATTCCTCACTTAGCTCTTTATTTGGTCACATGTCTCTATCACAAGTCTCATTCAAAAGACACACAACACACTGAAATGCTGAAATCCAAGTACATGTGTAAGCATATAGACCCCTAGTACATATTTAATGAATTACAAAAGTGCTTGCTTGTATTCCAGTGTGTGCTGAATGGCTTGGAAGCAATAAATAAATAAATAAACACACATTCCTGCAATACCCAGAGGCTGCTTGGTCACAGATAAACACACACACACACACACACACACACACACACACACACAAACACACACTCACACATACATATGGTGGGATACTCCTTCTCTGCATATAAATGGAAGAAGGAAAGAGAACTTATCCTGCCAGCTTCAGGAGCCTGAAGTGTGTGTATGTGTGTGCAGTCTAAGAATCGTCCAGCATCTATACCAACAAACAGATCAGGTTAGTGAACCACCAGCAGTTATCACACTTATTGCTCTTGATTTAAAGTTTCAACATAAACATTTAAAGGCTTTTTTCCCCCGTAATTTCTAAATGATTGTTTATGATACTTTTGTGATCTGCACTTTCTGTTATTCTTTTATCTTACGGATGCAGTATTATAAATAACTAGGACTTGGTGTATTTTTCATTTGAATTATTGCTGTCATTAAGTTGTAGGATTGCATTAAGAGGATGCACAATTTAATCCATTGATGAATAGTGCAAACATTTGCACTGAGTGGTCAGAATATAAATATGCATGAACTAATTGAAAAACTATATATCATGATGGTTTAAATCTGTTTTTGGCGGAGGTATTGAGAAAGAGAGTCTTTCTTTACTGGTATTGCACTTTACTCTGTTTAATCAAGACTTTATTTATCTTTAAAATATTCCAGGCCATTAAATATCTTGGAGTCCATCACACACTGAAGCTGGGCAAATTAGTGATTTGTTCAGAGCCACTGAGCAGACATGGTGGATATATTTTAATATGGTGTCGCCACAAATTAAAATATTAAAGCCACAAGTTTCTTAAGATCTATTTGGTGCTCACAGAGTACTTAATTTGTGGCGACTATTGGATTTTAAAATGAGAGAGACCGAGAAATCAGTTGAAGTGGACCATTGTGGTTAAGCAAGGAGATGATCAATAATGCTACATTTTAGTTCAGTCCTACAATTAACCTAAGCAATCAAGGGTCTTGCTTAAGGATCCACAATAATATATATCCATAATATATCCACAACACACATATGTGCCCTTTTTCAAAACTTTTTCAAACCTTTTTTCAAACCTCAAACATTTTTGCTATTATAACAGCCTCCACTCTTCTGGCAAAATTTTTCACTAGATTTTGGAGTGTGGCTAATTTAGCCACAAGAGCATTAGTGAGGTCAGGGAAGTCTTAATGCTAGAGTTTCCAAAGAAATTCTAGACAATTAAGTGATTCCAACTTTGTGGTAACAGTTTGGGGAAGAACCACATATGGGTGTGATGGCCAGGTTTCCACATACTTTTGGCCATCTAGTGTATATAACCATGTCACTCACATGTGCTAAATGATCAGTTGTCACTCATCACTCCTCGTGCATCACTATAGGAGTTGTTTATTGTCTTTCCTGTTGTACATTTGTGCAGAAACCAAGAGAAGAACATTTAGTCTAGCACCTTCAGAATGAAGGATTTCTTCTTTCCAGTGGCAAGACACTTCAATTGCAATGAACTTAACATTAATGACATCTCTGTTTGCATTGCTGGTTGCTCTTATGGGAGCAACAGAGTGAGGAAACATAAGCAAAAACATTCGGAAAACTTTGACCTCTGAAGCAATTTGCTTGCACAGCTGATGAAGGACTTTTGTCCAAAACATCCTGTTTCTCTTATAAATTTGCTTAACTTTTACCACACACACAAAGTTTCCAAAGAACCGGATTATATAGAAATGGCATTTGATGTTATAGACATGCAATTTGCATGATGCTACACTGGAGGCTATTAGCTTCTCAGCTTCTCTCACTTAGTTATAGCTCCTAGCACCAACAGAAGACTAAAGAAGCAAACTAGTGTTACATTGAATACCAAAAATAAACGTTATTTTACTAAATAAGGTTTATAAAATAATCATGACAACACATTATATTTTAGCATCCACTATAAGTGCATGATTATGCTATTCTTTCTCCAAATCTTCCCCAACTTAAATCTTCTGTAAACATTCAACGCCAGTTTATGTTTCTGTGTGTGTATGTGTGTGCGTGCACACACATGTGTGTAGTGTGCTAATTTAGTGTGTTGAAAACCACTAAATACACTGCCTTAAGAAAATATTTTAGTGTTGATAGGTATTTTCTCCATCCTGTAGTAACTGCCAAGCACAACTGTGGAAAAAATGGCATCATCAACAATTTGTGAGTGCTCTGAAGGAAAATAGGGCATTTACTGTGTTTGGGATGACTCACTGTTCCAGCGGTTCAGTAAGGTGCCAACACAGTGCCCACAGTTCTACTTGTTTACACACATGGACGCTTTATGTAACAGATGTTCAAATAAGCACATCTGTGTTCTGTGTGAGTTATTTGTGCCGTTTATAGTCTGAATAAAAACAGATGATGTGTATGTAATATTATGGAGTTAACCTGGCAGGAAAAATATACTTTTTCCTCTTTAATTTACATTTACATTTACAGCATTTAGCAGACGCCTTTATCCAAACCACTTCCAGGTGAAAAAAAGAAGTACCAAATGGTTTCTAAAATAAACTCCGCCTCCTTGGTTTGCTCATAAAGTGAATCTTTATCTATACAATATTTTAAGACGCTTGAAGCTGGTTACATACTATTATAGACTCATAAAACATCCATACAATAAGTCATTTCTGCTATACAAATCATTTAGCCCAGTTGTTCCTCATTTGTCAACTGAGAGTTGAAAATAGTTCAGAACTGCACATGCATATTTGCTGACTCTGCTGGCTGCTGGGTAACTTTTGGCTTGAGTTGATTAAAACACAGATGTGATGAGCAGCTCATCCATCCTCAGTGACACTTGTGTTAGCCACAGCTATGTGCAGCTTCCCTGATAAAATGTAACACTATGATAAGTGGATACAGTATAGTTTATTAGAAAGCTTAAAGTGCTAAAGAACATGGTATAACATTTTTGCTGAAGTTTTTGTAGCAATATGGAATGGCAGAAAGACACAAGGAAACACTGCAGACAAAGAAACCTTAAAATACATCTCCAGCATTAGTATATCATCATGTCAGTAATTGTTTTAATGGTGAATTTGAGTACTTTCATTGCTATTTTACTCTTTTCTTCCATGTAAGTTTATGAGTGTGTTTCGGTAGTATTTTTTTCAGCAGTATACCAGCCATGACCGACCAGGAGACTCCTGAGAATACAGCCACACCGACAACACCTGCTGTACCTGCTGTACGCCCCAAACAGGCGTCTCACCATGGACGCAATGTGGGCCCAATTGCGAACTCCAATAAAGACTATGAAGAGATCCCGGAGTTTGAGCCGTTCATGCTTCTGCCTAGAGGTCCACCACCTCTTACTGGTGAGCTTGTCCTCACCTCAGGAAAAAGGAAAACTGTGGGGGTTTTTTAACCTGTAATTATTATCTTGGGAGCAGGTGAGGGTTAAGGGTCTTGCTCAAAGTACTAACATTCACTATTCTTGCAGGCATGATATTTGTACTCACAACCTTCTCTTCTCTAGCTCAAAGCTGTAACTCCTTAAAAGTTACTTCTGTCTTATTTTAACTAATAACATCACTGCAGTGTTTATTTAGCTCTCACACATAGGACTAATGAACAATATATGATGTGTAGACTACATATTATATTATTTGCTAGATTATCTGCTTATAATTGGTTAACCAACGTGCCCAGCAGTGTAACACTAAAATGCTGAGCTGTTTAAATGTTTCCTGTATACACACTGCTCTACATTCACTGCTTCCTCCTGATTGGAGAGGCTTCTGCAGAGATAACTCCTATCTTATCAGAGCAAAGTCTTTCTGCTTTCCTGAAAAAAAAACTGCCTCTTAATAAAAAAGGAGATGAAATACATTATTTTAAAGATAGATTGTGTTATTTCAAAATGGTTTAACTCACGTATGCAAGGTATTTAATGTCTTTGCTAGATGATAGATACTAAGTATATTTTAGTTAGATGCTTATTGAGACATTTCCTGGTGATTGCAACAAAAATGATTCAGCAGACCTCTTCCTAAAAATGTTACACATATTCTCTCGTTGTGTCACATTTGAACAGAGTACCTGGATATCTGGGATGTCAATATGCTCAAACAGCCCAATGAGGAGAACAAGCAAAGGCATCACACACACCTCTACTCCAATGATCACCTGATCGTACGCCGAGCGCAGGAGTTCCTCATCAAAATCACCTTCAATCGTCCTTTCAAGCCTGAACAGGACAAGTTTGCTGTTGAGTTTGCTATCGGTGTGTTACTTAAACTTAAAACATAGTTAGTCATTATTAAGTGACAGTTGCAAGAAAAAGTTTGTGAACCCTATAGGTTATTCATAAAAAGTGGTCTGATCTTCATTTATGTCACAATTATAGACTAACACAAACTAACTAAACTAATAACACCAAACAGTAGTACTTTTCAAGTCTTTATTGAGCATATTGAGTAATCATTCACAGTGCAGGCAGGAAAAAGTAAGTGAAACATTGAATTTAGTAACTTGCAGATTAACGGTATTTACATTTACAGTATTTAGCAGACAGTCTTATCCAGAGCAATTTACATTTATCTCATTTATCTCATTTATACATCTGAGCAGTTAAGGGCCTTGCTCAAGAGCCCAACAGTGGAAGCTTGGTAGTGCTGGGGATTGAACTCATGATCTTCTGCGTAGTAAACCAACACCTTAACTTCTACTGCCAGGAGGAGTTTTGGACCATTCTTCCCCACAAAATAATTTGAGTTCATTTTGGGGCTGTCTTGATTGAACAACCCTCTTTATGTCATAGCATCGGAATTGGGTTAAGGTCGGGACTCTGGCTTAACCATTCCAAAACACAAATTTTCTTCTTTTTCAGCCATGCTGAAAAAAACTGTACATAAAGTTACAATTACATTTTACCGCACATGAAGTTACAATTCCGTACACATACACACATGACAGTAAGAAAGCTTAAGACAATAAAAAAAAAACCTCTTACGCTGCACTGTTCTAAGCAATTTCTTAGATGTGTATTTAGCCTGGAGAATAGAAAGCATTAAGTCTTACTTCCTCTACTTAATTTTGCTATCTTCCTCTTTTCACGACATTGTGCTGAGGCTGTGTTGAGAAATAATGTCAGTAACGTTGCAATCAAGAACAAATTGTTGACATGAGAGTGAGCAAGAAACATTGCCATGTGTTTCCTTCCCCTTCCCGTTGGCCTGCTTCCTCATCTCCTGAGTGTTTCCTCTTTCCAGAAGTCATTCAGCTCACTGAAATGTAATATTATGATTCTTATAGTGCTAGGACAACTAAGATTTGTGTATGAGCTGTATTTGCAGTTGCAAGTTGCCTAATTCTTGAAATTCCAAAAGTTAAAAAGAAGTTCACACTCAATGAAATGGTTACTCAACTGGTGACACAATTAAATAGCAGTCTGATTATATTCTCTAATGTAAGCAATAGAGAACATGAGGAAGAGATGGCTCAATATACATAAAATTCTATGGCAAAAATGTTTAGTGTTTTTGAATAAATTGGTCTACACACCAAACAGTGCAGTTTCCATTATCATATGTGTGTTACCTCTGTGCTAGTATCTTCTCTAGGAATCTGTCCACTAAATATAAAAAAGAACCAGCTCAGCAGTTTTGATGTGTATATATTTAGACAGTCATAATAACTCTACTGAGAGATTTTACATTTACAGCATTTGGCAGATGCTTTTATTCAGAGTAACATTAAAGTGCAATATGGTCTCCATCAAATATGTAAACTAATAAAAAAAAATCAGTCACAATAACTATAATTTTATTGCAAACCTAGGGTTAGGGTTAGGCACACAGGTAGATGTAGGCATGTGTTCAGTATGTTTCATTCTTCATCTTTATGTTTTTTTTCTATACATTGTCTTCTATTTATTTCTAATTTTACAACTGCCCCTGTGGTGCACCCAAAGACCACCCAAAAGATATCATCTTCATAAAACTTTATAAACATAAGAATAATCAAACATATATAATAACATATCAACTGCTTAGTTTGCAGTGTTCACTTTATGTCCATTGTTCTGGTCCACACTGTGCAGGTATTTTTCTAAATGCCTTCCTCTTCACTAGGTGCCGGTGCACAGTACAGTAAAGGCACCTACATACCCGTCTTCCCGACTGCAGAGCGGCAGAGTGTGTGGCGTGGTCAGATCTTAGAGAGTTCAGACAATGTTGTCACCATGGGCATCACTCCTGCTCCCGACTGCATTGTGGGAAAATACAGGATGCATGTTGCTGTCGTCACTCCATATGGCATTCGGAGGACTAAGAAGGACCCCAGCTTGGATACATATATAATCTTCAACCCCTGGTCACCAGGTCAGGAACTGCTCTTATGTTATATGAAGCTGCATTTTTGTAGTAGTTCTGTCTGCAAAGCAAAATACAGGTTTATATTAAAGTGCTTGTTTGGATATGTTGCATATGCAATGTATTAATGCATATGCACTACATTAATGGATTTTAAAATGTGTGAAATTGTGTGGATATTTGTTGAAGAAGATATATCATGAAATTTTCTGTCAGGAGATATTTATTTAGCAATTTTGGAGAATGCCTCCAGTGTCAACACTTTGTAACTGTCAGGGGTAAAGCTGTAAGTTTTCTTGCCACAACACAAGAAAGCCTTCAGGATGGAGGGCTAAAGGGAAATAAAAAGGAATAATCCACTTTGGGACGTGTTGTTACTGGAAAACCATCAACACTGTGGTAGTAACCATACCCCTGGGCTGCAGCACACCAACCAGTGGATTTTTTCCCTATATTAGCATTGTTCCAAGTGTTTCCCTCCTTAAATATCAAATATAAATAGAGGGATTATTGTGTGTAGTTAAATTCTGTCCAAAATTTTTTTTATATCTATTACATTCTCACTAACATCCAAAGTTTTGACTACAAGGAGTAACATAATAGCTTGCAGAAGTTACATATGTTTTAAGAACTGGGAAGTATGTTTGACCTTTGACCTTGACCTTTATGGTAGGTGATACTGTATACCTTGATGATGAAGAGGAGAGAGAGGAGTGTGTGCTGAATGAATTGGGCATCATCTATCATGGCGCGTACGATGACGTGTCTGAACGTACCTGGAACTATGGACAGGTACAGAAACAATAACGCAAAAAAGACATTTAATTTACCAGTAACCAAAATGAAAGAGCATATGGTACACGCTGTAAAGCTGTATATGAAATGAAAGTGCAATATGGGTTTTATTATGTATTAGAGCGCATATTAATGAGAGTCTTTGAAAGCAGCAGCCATATGGATTAATGCAAAATAATCCAGTTACACTTAAATCAGTCATAACACTGGTCTTTATACAAAGAATTCAAACCACATTTAAACACACAATAGGAAGAAACACAAGTTTGAGCTTGAGCTTGTCTATGATATAACAATATTTCTGTTTGATTACTAGTCAATTGGTAAAACCTTTTTTATCTCCTTGTCACAGTGACTCAGGGCCCATGAGCTGCTATTTTGATCTCTTTCTGTTTTAGTTTGAGTTTGGCATCCTGGATGCATGTCTGTTCATCTTGGATAAAGCTGAAATGCCTCTCACTAACCGTGGAGATCCTGTCAAAATCAGCAGGAAGGGCTCTGCTATGGTGAGATACTGAGACAACAACATCAAAATCCTACAAAAGCTTTAGAAGGGCTGCTAGATAACAATCCATCATAAAAGAAGCATTACAAGAAAAGTAAACAGTTCTTTTTTACATTTTTAAATGATGTGATTTGACATGAAGCAACTTTATGATAAGTTGATATACAATGAGTATGATATACAAATAAGTATAAAAGCAAATCTAAAAACAAATCTATCTATCTATCTATCTATCTATCTATCTATCTATCTATCTATCTAAATTAATAAATAATATAATAATGTCCACACTACTGTTTTGACCTTATAGTTGAACTCGCGTGATGATGATGGTGTGCTGTTGGGAAACTGGAGTGGTGATTACCTGTATGGTGTGGCTCCCACCTCCTGGACAGGCAGTGTGGAGATCCTGCTGGATTACGCTGGAAGTGGAGGACAGTCAGTCGGTTATGCCCAGTGCTGGGTCTATGCTGCTGTGTTTAATACTTGTAAGAGCATGATTTTATGCTGTTACTGCCCTCTGCTGATTAAATGTTGTTGTCACAAGAAAACACAGTGCTCCTTACAAAATCTTTACATTAACTAGTTGTTTAAAATTAAAAACTGGAACAATTCACTGCCTATATGGACTATCAGTACATTAAAATGTGTACAGTTTCTATTATATGAGTACTGGGAACTGAATGTTCTCCTCAGTGGTTATATGTTTATGTAAGTCTCTTAAAAATAAATGAATATATTAATAATATCCTAATAGTACTAATAGGCTACTTAATATGCTGAATAATTGCCATTTATGCATCTGTGCTGCTATTAATGTAAGTATACTGTTGATCTATATGAGTGACAATATTCTTGCATAATACTGTGATTAAGAAATGTGACACAATTATACTTTAACATTATACTATACGGGGGAAAAATCCCCAACACAATTTATTACCATGTACCATACCCTTTGAAGATTTTTTACATTATAACTACTGAAAGTCAAGAGTAATCTTCCTAACAATTCTAGTGTTAACAATTTGATCCATATTGTAATAGTTTCCTTAAATGAATAATTAAATGTTCATTCCATTGCCGTTAGGGCCTATATGATATTTGATGTCATCCTCTTTACAAATGTCAAGTTGTAATACTTTGTTATTGATTTCTATAAGTTATCATTTAAAATTTTTTATATGATTATATCCCTGTTTCTAAAATTAAATCTGTGATCCCCATTCTCTTTCAGTCTTACGCTGTCTGGGTATCCCTAGCAGAGTGGTCACTAACTTCTTCTCTGCCCATGACAACAATGGAAATCTGAAAATGGACATCATACTAGATGAAAATGGCAGAGTGGACAGAAACCGCACCAGGGACTCCATCTGGTCAGCCCCTATTATTAAACAATAAAATCCCTATTTTAAAAATAATTAAATAATTCTACACATCAACATAACATCCTAGACTGGAATTAAGTCCAAAATGGCTTAATATGACACCTACAGAGGTATATAAGGTGTTACCTTTGTAGTGGTTTCAAACTTATCCATGTTCTATCTTGTTGGCTAATATATGGAATGAATATGGGTCTTTGGATTGTTTTACACTGAGATTTGTATTTAATTAAGGAATTATCATTGCTGGGATGAGTGCTACATGGCCAGACCTGATCTCCCTGATGGCTTTGGAGGCTGGCAGGTTGTGGATGCTACACCTCAGGAGACCAGTGATGGTGCGAACACACACACAAAAACACATAATCAAAAATGTCAATAATCAGATACAGTACACACTTTGCCAAAGACTCATCTGATGATCATACTCCACACCACCAGAAGTCCCCATCACCTGAGTACTAACACACTTTCTGGTTATCTGTCTCACTGCATTCCTATCACGTTCTCATTCAGAAACACTACATAAACACTAGTTTCCAGGTACTCTTTGCAAAGTCTTGTCTACTTTACCATCTAAACTGTTTGTTATTTTGGGTTGGATGCTCTGGTATTTTGACTCTTGGATTGTTTATTGCGATATTGCGTTATTGCGTTATTTTTGCCCATCCCATTTGGATTAGTTAACCAGTTATTTGCCCTTTTTGGCATTTTGACCTGGCCTGTTTTTCCAACTATGATTTGGTGTCATATTTTGTCATAGATTGTATTCACATACACACTTATACACATGCAGAGGCAACACAGGTACACACATAAAATATGTGTGCTGCATATATTAATACAATTAGGATTTATTTCAGATTAGTTTTATTATAGTTTTATATATCACCTTTAATAATAGACATTGTCCCAAAGCTACTTTACAGAAATTTGGATGTAAATTTAGATACCTAATTAGCAATCCAGTGCCCAGTGACAGTGCCCAGAAAAAACTCCCTGAGATTAAATAAGGAAGAGAATTTGACAGGAACCAGACTCAAAATATAACCCATCCTCTTCTGGGTGATAGTGAGATTATAAATCATTACTGTATACAGTCATATAGAGAAGGGAAACATTGCTAAATTTATTAATAGTATACAGAATATTCAACATGGGCATACATGAGGTGATATAAGATAAGCATAGGAGTGCTTTTTTATAATCAGAGCACAATTTTTACAAAGTACAAGTGGCTACTTTATCCAAGGAAAGGTAAGTCATAGGCATATCAGAAATCAGAAATCTCTACTGCAGCAGTCTGTCTAATAAGTCAATAAGTCTCTACAGTAGCAATGTACAATGCTTTGAAACAAAGAAACAGGAACAGCACAAACAGAGTTAGAGTTCAGTCAGGCAAATACAAAGTGTAGCCAGCATCAGGCATTAGGCATCAGGGGTGGCTTGTCAGTAACTTGACAGAAAGACTTCAGCGCAAGAGGGCAAGTATCTTCCTTTATGTATGATTGAGTCTTTATTTAATGTAGAGATTGTAACTGTGTTACAGGTATGTACCGGTGTGGACCTGCATCTGTTGCAGCCATTAAACATGGCCAGGTCTGCTATCCTTTTGATGCCCCATTTGTGTTTGCGGAGGTGAGTAGATTAGTGTCTAATCTTAACAATCCTGCAGCTCTTCTTTACTCATGGTTCATAATGGAAAACATCTTACACATTATTTTTTTCTTCTTCTGTGTACTGCTTATTTTGTGTACAGCGCTTTGAGAAGCTGCTTTTAAAGGCACTCTATAATAATATTATAATATTAATATTATAATATTATTATTATTATTATTATAATTATAAAGAATTTGATAATAGACTGCTGGAAAAAATAGGGAAAACTGTGCAAAGAAGTTAACTACTTAAATGTCAACTAAGAACCATTTGTGTAGCCCATGATTACAATGGTAAATTGATCAAATGTACATTATTATTACTATTATTATTATTATTATTATTATTATTATTATTATTACTTTTTATTGTTAGCAGTAGTACAGGTGAAAGTATAAATATTTTTATTTATGCAGGTATATATAAATTATATAAATTAAATAAATTAT
>JANDJT010000206.1:17924047-17934522 GCA_024331685.1 Stegophilus panzeri | reverse complement strand
GGGAGAGAGGGAGGAGTTTTGAGGGGAGGGAGGGGGAAAGGAGGGGGAGGGAGGGGCGGAGCTTGGAGGGAGAGGGAGGGGGGGTCAGAGGCGCGAATAACCTTGGGCCCGCCTTCTATGGGAGCCCCTACTATCACGAAGATTTTTATTTATTTATTTTATTTTCATTTATTTTCTTTTTTAGTAAGAAAACATAGATCAAATGTCCATTCAAAATCATTTTATTACAAAATTGGTTAAAAAGGCTACTAAATTGCAGGCTACTAAATTGTGTGTATATATATCTGTTTATATATGCTATTTGTTTATATATGTGTTATTTCCCTTTAGAACAGTAACAGGCAGAGAGGACTTTTAGCCATCTGAAACTCACCAAAAGTTACTTGCAGTCAAGCATGAGTGAGTCGCGGCTGTCAAATTTAGCACTGTTCTGCATCGAAAGGGAAACTGACATTGACAAGGACAAGGTAGTCGCCAGATTTGCCAAAGAAAAGGCGAGGAAGATGAAGCTTTAAATAGCCTAAATGGCGTTTGTTGTGTAGCGTATAACGTGGTTCAGAAATGCATTGTTCTCATTTGAAAAACATTCCCCCCTTTGAACGTGTTTAATGAGTTCGTTCAGTTACTCGTTTTTCTTAACCAGTCTGTCTGATTGTTTAGGTCGGATAACAGAACAGGTTGGAGTTGTCAGTGGATTTTTAAGTTATCTGTTTGTTTGTAGTTGGTAATACTGCACTGTTGTGTTTTGGTCTAATGTAGGCCTAATTGTTGCTCAACGCCTTTACTGTTTTTTGTGAACTATTTTGACTGTAAAAGGAATGTATTACTACGTGTGTGATTTGAAAGATTGCTGAATACAATACCTAAGCCTAGCCTACATTGTTTTGGTTTGCCGATCCAGACTGTTGAATAGATACATTCATGTGTCCATTCATGTTTGAGGTTGCATTTACTGTCACTATTTTTTATTACACAAGATATTAATAATAAGGGGGCCCTGAACATTTCTTAACCCCAAGACAAAACTTTTGCTCTTCCCCAGCCTTTGAGTCAGTATCACTTCCTGTTGCAGGTTGATTTGTCAGTGAGAGAAAAAAGAGAGCTTCTCTAAGTTATCTAACTGTATATGAGGAATTTAATGGTAAAATAACATCGAACCTAAGTGGTATACTGGCATTTTCCTTCTATGCTGTGTTTTTTTTCATAAATACATTCGGTGATTTACATCAGTACCGAAAAGTATATGCTCCCCCACTCCCCCCAAATGAATTGCTTTTTTCTTACCAAGTGCCAAAGCTGAGACTGTAGAAGCTTGGATAAAAAGATTTCAAAAAGTTAATTTTGCAAGCATTGTGTCCCATTTGTATGAATTAATCTAATTAAATACAGTCATGAATAAATGGAGGGTTGACCGTTCTAAGGTGCAGTTTCACTTGAAACTACAAATATGCCCACATTTCTCTAATCCATTGGTTGTCAAGACAGACATCATATTTAAGGGCCACCAACCTTTTCTCTTTTTCAGGTCAGAGCTTGTCTTTGATTTTGAAGAAACCAAAGGATTTAATATATCTTTCCTATACATTGTAAATTGCTTTTAAAATTGAAGAAAGAGCAATTACTGTATTCATGCAGTGACATTTCAGCTTAAAAAATGGATGCAATGGAGGAATACCAGCATCGACTCTTCATCAAATACGAGGGGGAAGAAGAATGCAAGAATTTGCTCAAAACTTTTCAAAAGCACTTTAGTCTGAAAGGAACATCTGGAGGTGGGGACTGTTGTGTCTTTCAAATTTCACCAAACCTGTTCTGTGTTTCATTCAGATCTGAGAAGGGTAAGACAAAAAAAACCAAAAAAAACATTAATACATAAATGTACCTACTGTACATATGAATATATTATATGTATATATTTATACATATTTCTGTATTTTCTGTGTATTTTCATATATATTTTATCTACTTGTAAATGATTGATACATATATAAATGTTCTTTAATTAGTCCACTAGCAACATTAATGCTTGTTGTTTTACCCGTAGCAAAACCTAACCTATTATTTTGTTGACAGTTCGAGATCGGGTACTGCAACAAGACCAGAAAATACTGACTGCAAACACTGAGGTTGCAGTTACACTGTCACTACAAGCAACTGTCTCTAAAGTAAGGCTTGTTTATGTGAAGTGTTCTGAAATGTCCATGAATAGTTAAACTAGGCCTGCTGAAAAAACCCTTATCAAACCTGCTTGACTTCTTTGGGTTACATAACAAACCTTAACAATGATCTCATTTACTCTAGGTGGACAGTTTCCCACTTTATAAGGACCAGAAAGAAATAACTAACTGTAAGTTTAACAAAACAGCATGCACATTCTTTCATAAATGCATCTTTTTTTTCTTCACTTTCATTTGCACTACTGACATGCCTTCAACCTCCAGGTGAAGTGTGTACTGAAGAAATAGAGATCCCAAATGAGGCTGTGTACTCTGACCTTCTTGAGCCACATTTTTTAAAGACTATTCAGGAAGAAAACACTGATGTAAAAGTCTACTTTGATCCAAGCACACGGATGCTTCAAATTGAGGGCACACATCAAAGTGTGTCATCTACCAAAAATGAGGTGTATGATGCCCTATGCCGGCTTAAAAGCAAAGAAATTAAGATTGAGCCTGCTCTGATAGCTTACCTAAAATCCATAGGTTCGGGTAACATTTCCAGGATCTTTTTCTGTAAGGCAGATGTACATGCCACAATTGTTTTATTTTCAAACACCTCTGTGGTCATAAATGGGTTGTCAAACTATGATATTAACAGAGCAGAGAAAATTCTCAAAGAAGGCACTGGCTCAAAAGAAGTACAGATCCCCAAGGAGGCTGCCTCTGTTGTCCAAACAAAGAGCTTTGAGGATTTTGTTGATGATCTTAGAAGAAATTATTCTGTATGTGTTAACATTGCATCAGCAGACGGTGATGACAAGAAGCTTATGTGTATTTTGGCTGGACAAAAGACAGAACTATGCTCAGTGGAAAAGAAGGTTCAAGAGTTCATTAAACAACAAATCAGAGTGACAGCCTATATGGTATTAGATGAAGGCATGGAGTTAACAGAGAGTCTACCACTGCTACTAGACCGACTAGGTCTTAGCCACTTTTCTGGATGTGTCAAATGGAATCCAGATTGTGAAACACTGGAACTGACTGGAACACATAAAGCAATTACTGAGATAAAAGTTGCCATAGTGGAAAAAACAAAAGGTCTTCGGTGCAAAACAGTCACAATATGCCTGCCAGGGGCATTTTCATATTTCAAAGAAGAGGGTCAAGAGTTTCTAAACTCCTTAGGCATGATGCTGTCTTGCATGGCAGTTCTCACAGCAAATCCAGGACAAGTAAACCTGCAGGTATTTTACAGTAGTAGAAGCATAATTGTTATATGGAAAGAAGACTTTTATTAGTATAAAAGTAGCTACTTTATTCTGACTCACATGAATAAACAGACCTAAAATATAATCCATTCAACCTAAAGATCTGTATGTACATCTATTAACTAACAGTACGTATATTAATAATAATGTTCATAGCCTATTTGGAAAACATAAGTCATCAAATATTTATGTGCATCTGTCTGATCTATGTTCTTTTAAATTTTCCCCTTACAGGCAATATATCCATTTCAGGCAAATGTTGCATCCAGAGGTTAAGAAAATAAAATCCATAATTTAAGTCTACATTCTCACTGTTGTCTTGCTTAAAATTTTTATTTATTTATTTTTTAACCTTTTTACCTTAGGTAAAGGCATCGGTGTTCATTTTCATGAAGAGGATAAGCACATGTGCCTGGTTGCTGATAATGTTATTGTCCAAGCAACTGCTTCAGAGAAATTGCCTGAATTGGCCGATATCTTCATTAACCCTCTCTGTCGATCAACCACTGGTATGTTGCTAGTAAAATTGTCTCTAGCTTCAAATACTAGAAATACTTTCAGTGTGAGAAAGACAATATATTTATTATTATTATTATTATTATTATTATTATTATTATACACTGTGTGTTGACTATTTTCCAGATAGTAAGATTCTAAATGCAGCTGGAGCAAAGGTAAAGGCTGAGCTTGGCAGGACAGGTATACACTTGTTTATGAATGATATGAGAAACCAAATCTAGTTTCAATATATTCTTAGTGTGTATCAAAACATGAGTCAGATTGTTACAGAATATAATTATAGGTGCATTGCTGTTTACAGTATTCTTATATGGTTGTTTTAGTGCAAAAAAGTGCAATAACACTGACTGGGCCAGGACAGCTTCCGTGCCGACTACTGATCCACATTCCCTGTTTGTGTGGCAGCCAAGCAAAGCAATACCTCAAAGATGTCATTCAGGAGTTTCAGAAGAGAAAGTTCAAATCCATTCCAGTTTTTATTGATAAAAATGGTTTGTTAAATTAATGCTACAATGTAATAATATTTGTGTAATATTATTACATTTTGTAATGCTTATTGTATATGAAAATGCAGGTCTACAGAGCCTATTTTGCCATTCTCATTTATTTCTTTCATGTCCACTACCCAAAGAACTACACCAGAGTTTTGATTACCATAGGCTGTCAACTGATTTCATAGAGACGGCAATGAAGTACATGGATGCTGAAGAAGGGATGACCATTGCATTTGCACAGGAAGGATTTTTCCACTGTTTTAAAAACACTGCCAAGTCCATTTATCACCAGCTAAATATGATGAGAAACAAAGGTATGTCCATTTTATAGGCATTTGAAAACAGTAATGTAGATTGTCTGGAAACAATTGTTTTAACTGATCTAAGTCTTTTCCAACATTTCCAACCTAAACAGTTTTTCATGTCACCCAAAATACTTTTAATTTCTTCTTTAGGTTTTCTAACATATGATAACCAAACTTCTGTTTTTAATTGATAGAGTTACTTTTCTTCCGTGTGACACCCTTTGGAATCACAGGCTGCTTAAGCAGCCCCTCTGAGAAAAAGTATCTTGAGTCTCTGCACAGGCATTCGGATCTCTGTGAACCTGCTATTATCCACATTTTCTCCAAAAAGTATCAGCTGCTAGAGAAAGCCAAAGCTGCAATAGAAAAGCACTATGCAGCCTTCCTTTCAACAGACCTGCTGGTCCAACCTTTTTTGCAAACTTGTGGTGACCAAGTTTTGCGAAAGATCTGTCAGTTGCAGCAAAAGCATGCTGTCAATGTGATTATTTGTGATGGAACTGTTCTCTTCAATGGCCTTACTGTTAAAACATCCATAGCAAAAGAGGAGGCTATTACAATTTTAAATGAGGCTATAGCTCAAAGGGTGTTGGAGCACAAGAGAAAAGTGTTTCAGGCTGTCCAGTGGGTGATTAAAAATGAGGAAGAGGGCACTGCACATCTGAGCTGTGAAGACAATTATAATATAGAGGTCCAGTACATGTGTCAGCGGGAATCAGTTGATGTCAAACATGCCAATGAAACATTTACTGTTAATGTGGCAGACATGACTGCTATTAACAAAGACACCTCCCAAAAGCACTCACTCCTGAGAACAGAGATGATAGGTATGTGGAAACTTGGAAAAAGTTGTACAGTATCATCCATTTAACCCATATCTTTTAAGGAAAACAAGAAATTACCTGTTTTCTTAGTTTTATTTTGAAAGCATTTTTTTCTATTTTAACAAACAGTCTAGACTCTGAATAGAATATTTTAGAATATTGGCCTATATACTTAATTTTACACGCATATTTTGACAATGTGTCTGTTTTGACATAGAAGGGACAAGTGGGATCCAACCTCCTAGAAATGGCAATAGGCATTGATAAATTATGTAAATTTGTTCAGCCCACAATATTATTGCATATGTTGTGGTCAAAAAGTTGTTTGTTTTTTTTTAACTTTTCAAAATTCGGTTACATTAAACACAGTGATAGTCTAGGTTCATCAATATCTACTGCCATTTCTAGGATATGTCATCTACTTGTTCTTTCCTTCCTTCTGTCAGTCCACCACTGAACAGTTTAACTATAACATCTGCATACTGGTCCAGTGATGCCAGACTTTTGCCATCTTTTAGTCATTTTCCCCCAAGACTTCCCTGTCCAAATCCTCATGTCTCCTCTTGCTGGTGACCTTTGTACTGTATGTATGAATGAATGTTTTAAAAAGGTATCTCATTTAGATTTTTTAAATTTATTTCAAATTTTACTATTAAGAATGGAAAATATTAAATGAACAATTAGAAAAAGCTGAGAATCCCAGATTTGAATGCTTGTTTTGAATGAACACGTTAATTTTGCAGAAAAAAAAGGGGGGGAACGGGGGTGTGTGATTTTTAATTTATTTTTTGGGTTCCAAACTGGATATGGATTGAATGGATAATGCATGGATTGTGGGTCTTGAGTTGCTTTAAATTTATATTGCATAGAAAATTTGAAGGACAGAAAAAAGGCTTTTTCCAGTATAAAGTACATGTACAAAATAAATGAATGTGCACCTTATTTAACCTTAATCAAATGGTTCACCATTTGTGTTGTCTTTTATAAAGGTCCCAAATTATATTAAAATGGTTGCAGTTTGTGTATCAATTTGTACATTGTAACCATTGTATTTACTTTTAATTTACAATCGAAGTTCTTAATCATTGACTCAGTGAAAGTGATTCTCATCTTGGAGCATTAGAGCAAAATGTTGGGGGCTTCCATTATGTTTTACTTATTTTCTATAAATTCTTTGACCCAAATATGTGTTTTTCTCTAAATCAGTCTTTTAAACTAATGATGCTAATGCATATTAAAAGTTACATAATGCATATCTTTCTATACAGTGAAAGAGTTCCCCGGCAAGTGGAATATAACTGAAGATGAAAACTTCAAAAAAGTGAAAATAGACATAGATTCACTTGAGTATGTCGCAGTTGAGCGAAGATTTAATGAGACTTTATCCAGCAAGATTATAAGCAAGGTAAAATGTGTCACTATTGTTAGATATCTGATATGTAAAAATGTATACAGCAGCATTTCAGTAGCTTTTTGATTTCTTCTGTATACTGTATTCATAACAAAGTTGCTGTAAACAGAAAGTGCCTGCCAATAAAATAATTGATTAGATAACAACAAATGGTTTAGCAAAACATTTCAACTGTAAAATGTTAAGTTGGTAATGATATTTAATTTTTTTTTATTGTCTAAGTCTAATATATATATATTTTTAAAGTGTTAGCCAGAAGCACTATAGTGTAAATTATGGAGGTGTGTATATGTTTGATAACAATATGCAGTGCTTGTATGTCTGTTATGGACTTTGTTTCTTTTTTGTCCATTTTCCACGTGTTTTATTTCATAACATGTTCTTTTTTGTTTTACTTTGGCCTAGATTGAGAGAATTGAGAACAAGACATTGTGGAAGCGTTTCTCATTAGATATCAGTGGAGAGGTCAAGCTTTTGTTTTATGGTCTTAAGCATGCAGATGTAGAGCAAGTGGAGAAAACTGGCTTCTTCAGACCACCAGAGACTTTCTTTTCCTCTGAGAATGGTAAGTAAAATGAAACATTATCTCTAAACAGCTTGTAAAGCAAAGCAATGCTTAATGTTTTGTTCAGAAACTTGTAGATTTCAATAATACATTTATTTATTAACAGATCATCATCTGGTTCTAAACCAGCCTTTGGCATTTCACTCTTCATGACATTTTGAGTGCAATTCTACCCTTCAAACTCATTCACCTCACACATATTTTCTTTTTTAGCTTATGGAAGAGGCATATACTTTTATGTTGATGCTTCATCTGCTCAGAGAAGATGTGATGTAAATACTAGCAGACAGAAGGTAATGTTTTTGGGTCGAGCAGAAACAGGCACATTTACTGTAGGCCGAAAAGGGATCAATGTGCCACCAGCAGTAGACCCCTCTAACCCAGGTATCCTGTACCACAGTGTGGTGGACAACAAGGACAATCCAACTGTATTTGTTGTGTTTAGTTCAGATAGGACTTATCCTGAGTACTGCATCACATTCACAGATTAATCTAAAGTAAAACAGCCAGCTATTTTGATTTACTATTTGTGTTTTATTTCGGCTTTGGAAATTATTTATTTTACTGATAGTCCTGACTAACAGCTACTAGTTCGGCACCTGTACTGTGAATGTTGTTATATTTTTCAAAAGTCAGCTTGCTTATTATTGGTTGTCGAAGTGAAACCACAGTCTTCAATAATGATGAAATCAGTACAATAACATTAAAACAGGAAAATAAAAAATTGTTAACGTGCTCCTGAAATAAAAACTGGTGTTTTACAGTCTTTTGTAACAGACTCTTAGTATTGTAGAGCCAAATAAGCACTAAATAAGCACAGACAATCTAAACTAATCAGGCACAGCTGTGTGGGACCTTCTTCCTGATGTATGTAATTTAGGGGAAAATGGTTAAGTATGGCTTGTAAAGAAGCATAATTATATTTTGATTTAAGAAAGAGTAATTTGGATTGTCCTATATCAATGTGTAGTTGAGGCATATTTTGTTTGAAACTTAGATGCAAATGCAGTAAAAGGAAACTGCCTGACAATAAATATATATGCAGTACAAAACTATGTTTATTTTCCACCTGAGGTTATTAGTTAGGTTATCTCTTCTCTTTTCCTTCACTTTTCAGTGTGACACTGTTGATGTACAATTTATACATAATTCACTATATTGCATTTAATACCTTTGTATTTAAATATCTGTCTTGTTTGGGTGTTTTGTAAATGAACATTGATTTTTATTTTTTTTTTTTTGACAAAATACTTTTAATATCATTAAATTATCACTTTTCCAATCAATGAGTCATGAAGAGTGACTACTCAGTGTATGTACAAAGAGTTTGCAAGAACATGGCATGTCTCAGTTATGTGTTATTCTGACCCTGAAATTAAACCAATTTATTTTGCATGATCTCATCTCAAGTGAGGAGCAGCATTAAGTTTAAGCAATTACAATATATCACTCTGAAACTTAAGTTTTGGGAATTAAAATGATACTCTATGCAAGTTAGTCTAGGCAGTCCCATTCAAGCCAATATTAAATACATACATATGACAGAAGTCATGTATGTTTATATGTATTTAGGACAGGAGAATATGACATAAATATAATAGGAACAGCTAAGATGCTCCTACTGTAAGCTCAGGGTTTTACAAAGTTCATTTTAGACAGCTTTCAGAACTCATTCTGCTAAAGCATAAATCAGGGTTAAAGGTTCTGCAACTTGTCCCCTTGGAAAAACCCTTAAAGAGTCCTATAAGAGAACACTATAACAGAGTGTTTTAATACCAGAGAGGACTAAGTTTAATTTTACTTATACACACACACAAATTAGATAGATAGATAGATAGATAGATAGATAGATAGATAGATAGATAGATAGATGTAGGAGTGAATATAGTGGGACACTTGAAATTTTTACTTGTTCTGTCACTTTTTACCATCATCTCAGTGTTATATAATTGTAACAGGATACATCTATAAAAAATCTCCCTTACACTATTCAAAAGCAAAAATAAAAAAATACCAAACAGATAGAATGGCACTTCTTCAAATGCCTGCTTAGTGAGCCTCTACTTTTTCATATGATGCTGTCAAAGTGAGACAATTTCTTTAATATAAAAGTCAGGAAAGATGCTTTGAATTTTATGTCCATATTTTTTAAATAATTTGTTTGCTTGTAATATGCATGAGTATCTTTTTATGCAAAATAGGTATATATTAAATAAATTCATCACAGCTCATGACCCTCCTCTTAAGTTTTAAAAAGATTAATCACCTATTGCTATAGAGGGAATGAAAAAAAACTGAAATGCTATAAAAGCAATTTTTGAATGAAAATTAAAACATTTTCCCTTTCACCCTTATATGTAACAGTTAGCCTACAAATGCTCAATAAAGTTTTTACTTTTTTATAAACTTAAAATGAATTGACTCATGGCTGTAATTTCACTGACCATTGATAGTCTTGATCCTAGTTTTGAAATGACATATGCCACTTTTTAATTTAACCCTTTATTCCCGAGGATAACCCAATAAGGAATTTAGATATAGATACGTAGGCTATATACACACATTACGGCAGAAAAAAAAATCAAGCTTAAGTGTCCCATTTTATCAATATTCACCTTTAGGTTAACCTTATTTTAATAATAACCACAGCCTGTCTACATAGAATATACATTTTGCAGGTTAAAAAACACTTCACATGACCTATCTGTCTTGCAAAACATCACATACTGCAGTATATACGCGGACCTGGCAACCCTACAATACCACTTTCTACCGTACCTACTGTTTATCCCCTTCCAGGTTTACTTTCACTTCAGTCTGTTGTGGTTTGATGTAGATGAAAGATGTTAGTAGCCTAACAATTTGGTACACAGTGGACCTAAACTAATACCTTATTTCGCTAACAGTCGTCTTGAATTCTGCACAGACAT
>JANDJT010000206.1:17885284-17896393 GCA_024331685.1 Stegophilus panzeri | reverse complement strand
TTTATGAGCAGCAGAGCCTGGGAGGCTTGTCTGGATCAAACTGAAAGATGAATAGATCAAAGTACAAACATCAGCTTAATGAGAGAGTCAACAGGACTTGAGATTGCTGACTATGACAACAGTGACCCAACACACACATCCAGTACAATTTTGGAGTGGCTTTGGGACATGTCTGTAAATGAACAAACCTAATCAAATATGTCTAGAGAGACATGAAAATAATGGCATCTCCAGTCCAACCAGGCAGGTTCTGCAGAAAGGAATGGGAGAAAATCCCTGATGCATTAAGCTTGTAGAATCATACACTCACACAAGACAATTTAATGCTGTAATCCTTGCCAAGACATAGTACTGGATAAAGTCTGAATATTTGTGTAAATGTGATTTCAGTTTTTTTACACAACGTTATACAATATGTAAAACATGTGTGTATGTGTATATATATATATATTCACCTCTTACAGCCTCAGAAACACTTTGCAGTGAAAGTAAAGTGTAATTAATTCTTGGTGGAAAATGCTGAAAATAATTAACCCTGTGGGCTGTGTAGGTAAAGGAGGGTTAGATGCCCGTTTGGTGGCCCAGGCTATTCTCCAGGGTGTGAAGGATGCTACACTGCAAGCTAACCTCAACACCATTAAAAGAATTCACATTGTTCTGATTAAAATCCATGTTTTTTTGGAGTTCAAAGCTATGGCACAGCAGATCTTTGGCAGATTTACCCAGATGACGGGTGAGAAAATACATATCTGTTACTGCATTTCTTACATCAATTATTATAAGACTTAACTTGAGAGTAAACATGTCTGTGTTCACAGCACCATCCATCATTTCATGTCTCTCATTTCATAACTGTCATAGCGTGCACAGAATACAATTAACAAATGCACAGTAAGACCTGCAAGTTCACTACCTTTGTCTGATCATTGTCTTTCTTTTGTCTTTACCAGCTCCTTTGCTGTTCACACCTCGCAGAGCTGCTCCATCTTCTTTGACCCTAGACCTTAGCTCTCTTATTCAGTCTCTTCCAGACCAGCATGTCACAGCTGAATTTCTTGTAGTGGGGTTAACTAATGATGAGGTCTCAAGGGCCTGTCAAGAGCTTCATCAAGAATATAAAAGACACTGCTCTTCTCATTTCGTTTCACAAGAGGAACTTAAAAACTTTACTTCAGCTGATTTTGATGATATCAAAAATGTGACTTCTCTGGGTATTCAGATAAGCCAACGTGGCCCTGATGGGTTGGAAGTTAGTGGACTTACAAAAGGGGTAAATGAATTCACGCAACTGATCCGAGGGGCTCTTGTCAGGCAGGTATGTAGAAGATTTGATTGGAATAGTGTAATAAAATATTTCCAATATTTGTGGCTCTATTTAATTGTCAAGCAGTAAAAAGGAAGTTCAGCAGGACACAATGCTATTCAAGTGATATTCAGTCTGCTCAATTTATGGAAGGCCTGATAACTGCGTAAACATGCAGCTTTCTGTCATTGTAGGTGAGAGAGAAAGAGCAGGACTCCATTTTTTCCCGTGTCAGCTGGTGCATTTTGGGATCAAGAGGAATCTGGGAGAGGTTACCTAAAGAGGCTCATCATCAGCTGGAAAACAGGAATGTTGGTGGAGGGATACTGGATGCGCAAGCACAAAAATGGACAGTAAATCTGACAATGATGAAGGCCAAAGAATTCATGTCTAGAACTGTGACAAAAATCAAACGACTGGAGAACTTGTCAGGTGCAAGGACACTTGATTATTCAATTAATTAATCAAACTAGAAAAAAAAACTGATTTAATTTACTCTTATTGGTTTATTTCTGTGCCTCAGATTTCATTTTTCCACTTTATTGGGACAGCATGACCACAGGGGAGGTTATAAAGGTGGTTCCTCTGCAATCCAGTACAAAAGAGTACAAAAGAGTGAAAAGTGACTTCAAGAGAACAGTCGCAAAAGCAGTTGTCAAGGTGTGTTGCATAGACTGAATGTAAATGATTGAACTAATAGGAATGTAGCTGTTAAGAAATTACAGTGAGAGAGAGAGAGAAAAGAGGGTGTTGATACAATATAAATTGTACACCAGAAGTAAGCAGTTGGTAAAAACAAGTATTATACATCTTTTTTTTTTCCACAGATTGAGCGGATTCAAAATGTGAATTTGCGGCGGGCCTACGAAGTCCGTAAGAAAGAGTTGCAAGATACGAACGGGACAGTTGGGGCAGGGGAGAGAGTCCTATACCATGGGACCACAGCTGACGCCTGCGCTTCTATACAGCGCAGTAACTTTAACCGCAGATTTGCTGGACAAAATGGTAATGGTTAATTGACTACTTGACCAAAATTCATCACTCATTTATATGGTTTCAAAAATTTTCAAGTTAAATTAGTGGACTAAAATTGAGCTTTTATTTCTTTCTCTTTAGCAACACTGTATGGACTCGGGACATACTTTGCTGTGGATGCCAGCTACTCAGCTAATCCCACGTACTCTGTACCTTCAACAGATGGGACACAGCTCATGTTTGTGACACTTGTTCTGACAGGTCATTACACCCAGGGGAAAAGTAACATGGTGGTTCCACCTCCTCGTTCATCACAGGATCCTAATGACAGATTTGACAGTGTGGTTGACACCGTGAACAAACCCAGCATGTTTGTGGTGTTTCATGACTGCCAGGCCTACCCAGACTACCTCATCACATTCAAATGATGAGGACCCGATCACTAAAAAACACTAAAGAGCCAATCACCAGGAATATGCCAGGTTTAAAAAGTAATCCCATAGAGCATATTTTTATCTATTACCAGCTGAGCTGAGAGCAATACTTGGGATTAATTGTATGCCTGTCAAATCCTAACAAATAGATGCATTTGTCACCATGTGACTGTGTCCCCATAATTTGTCCATTAGCTCTAGAATATTTAAATGGACACGATAAACCCCGATCATTTTCATTTGGTCAACATAGCAATGCAGGAGTTAATATTAAACTTCTGGGGTCATATTATAAATAAATAATTTTCTTAAACAGTGGAAGCCAATCTGTTATGAATTACATCTTAAATACGCGTGTTTATGTCACATATGTATATTTCCTATTTCTTTTTTAGTTTATCTGTATAATTCTGGGAAGAAGTACCTAGAACTATAGTTTTATATAATACAATGATTGCTACAGTTCTTACCAAAAATTATTCCCATGCCAATTCTGTAGGGCAAACTGTGTGTCTCAATATCCATTCAGAATTAACAACAATTATTTGATGTAATATTTCACCCATTTTCATTGGAGCTTCCCCCACATTTCTCAGTTCTATAACTACAAGATTTGCGTCATCTTGATATTAAGCAATTACTTGGAAACTTGTATGTGGGTGTGAACAAAAAAAAAAAATCAAGTTCAGACAAGAGCTTAGTTGGAATGTTTCACTGAAGTAGGTTTCAGTTTGTTCAGTCAAAAATTTATATGATTATTCACTAGTAAAACTTATTTTTAAATTATTATTAAATTATTGTATTATCACATTATCATACACTGTACAAAGGAAGGTTTTGGTGTGTTTTTGTTTGTTTGGTTTTTTTTTGTTCCTTATGATTACACAATATTAAGAAATGTAAGATTCTGCTCTGTGATATAATTTGTTCGCTTTACTTTTTACATACAAAAAACATAAGATAAATAACCTGAATAAGTTATGTGCTAATAGACACCACTGTGAATTAGTCACAAATATTGCATTGGTAAGAAACAGAGAAATTGGTGGGCTTGTGCAGCACTATTGGGCTGATTTTCTTTTTTTTTCTGCCTTTAGAATCTGATTTAAACCATTATGTTTACTAGCCACCCTGATCTTTTCCTCCCTCCTGTCTGCTCAGATCCCACAGTGGAGCTATTGTCTCACAAATTGCTGAAAAAGTTAACACTGGCTATGATTGAAAGGTGTCAGAACACACAGTGCATCACAGCTTGCTGCATATGGGGCTGCATAGCTGCAGATCAGACAGAGTGCCCACGCTAAACCACTGTCCACCGCTGAAAGAACTGGACCATGGAGCAGTGGAAGACAGTGGCCTGGTCTGATGAATCATGTTTTCTTTTATATAGTTTGGATGGCCCTGTGTGTGTGCATCATTTACCTGGGGAAGTGATGGCACCAGGATGCACTATGGGAAGAAGGGCAGAGGCAGTGTGATGCTCTGGGTAATGTTCTGCTGTGAAACCTTGGGTATTGGCATTCATGTGGGTGTTACTTTAACACGTACCAACTACCTAAACCTTGTTGCAGACCAAGTACACCCCTTTATGGCAATGATATTCCCTAATGACAGTGGCCTCTTTCAGCAAGATAATGTGCCCTGCCACACTGAAAAAATTGTTCAGGAATGGTTTGAGGAACATGACAATGAGTTCAAGGTGTTGATTTGGCCTCCAAATTCCCCAGATTTCAGTCCGATCGAGCATCTCTGGGATGTGCTGGACAAACAAGACTGATCCATGAAGGCCTCATCACACAACTTACAGGGATTAAAATATCTGCTGCTAAACTCGTGGTGTCAGATAGCACACAGCACACCTTCAGAAGTCTTGTGGAGTCCATGCCTCGACGGGTCAGAGTTGTTTTGGCGGCACAATGGAGACCAACAAAATATTAGGCAGGAGGTTTTAATGTTATGGCTGATCAGTGTATCTATCTACTTATCTGTGCAGTGCTGGATGTTCGATATACAATGTGTAGTCCATAAGCTTTTACTTTTTTTGTATCAATTGTATTCACCATGTCTTGAGTACTTAGGAATACATTTTTGTTCATTGTCACTCGTCACATCTTACTGGTCACTTTATTAAACACACTTGTCTTGTAGATGTACAGTGAGTGATCAAAGCTCATGTTTATCCAAATAAACTATGTGCTCATCTATGATCTATAAACTATGATCATCTAGACTCCATCATGTCAGTTTAAACCACTACACTACTTTCATAAATATCTTTGTTTTGGTTTAGCAAGTCAGGACCAGATAGATGGACCAGTCTTTACAGTAAAAGTGATTTAAGAAATTCTCTTGTAGCAAGCAACCCCCGGCAACACTCTCTTTACGGTAGTGTGACATCAGAGCTGACCTCCAGCTAAACCACACAGAGCAGTGCCAGCTCAGAGTAGGATGGATTTTGTTAAAATTGCTCAATGCATCATTGCATGTTTAAACTTGTCCTACACTCCTGTGCTTGAGGAGAAGGATGAATTTGCCTTATGAAAGAAAATGAGTTAAAATAACATTCAACAGATTTAATATTTATTACTTAATAAACAGGAAAATGAAAAGTTATTAAAGCAAATTGATATTATTACCAAAATTAAATGATAAAAATATTTTAAAAAGTGATAACTGCACCTGAAAATAATTGAATACTAAAAATACTAATTGTATAAAGTTGCTACTGTAAATGTATTTCTCCCTACAATACAAATCATGCTGTGAAAACAGTGATCATTAAGATCCAATTGTGTACCTTAATGATAATTTTCTACAATTACGAGGGTAGAGAAATGCTATTCTTTTAAATACTGCATTCATTTAACACTGAGGAGACTTACAATACCAACCCAGTGAACAGCATTTGCACCTTGAAACCCCAGTTTATTACCTTAACAGAAAGTGTTAAAACATCCTTAAAGGAATATGGGACTTAAATTATTTAGGACAAGTTTCTGTAATGCAACAACATTTCTGCAGCTAACTAGCAGTATGTATTGTTTTCAATCCTACAAGATGTACCTTGTCTGAGGTCTTTTGAGTTCGTAAAATTAAACTTTGGCAAGTTTTACATAATACACTCAATGCAATCAAAGTGAGGCAAATAATTTTCTTTTTAATGTTCATGTTGTAATAGAGAGAGTCACTTCGCTGGAAGAGCATTTAATTTCATGTGGAGGATGTCTGTTATGCAATCTCTCACTTTCACTGGAAGCAGGAGGGCTATAAAAGAGCCCTAGGATCAGCTTCTTATCTGAGAACTCCTGAAGCACTTGACACAAGAGGTCTCCTGAATTTCTCTCTTTAATTTATTTTATTTTAATTAATAAAAATAATGAAGCCCTCAGCTCTAGCCATCACTTTTTTAACTTGTGCTCTCTTGGTAATGACAGAAGGTAAGTACATTTTGTTGAATATTTACTATTCTTTACAGAGTTGGATAAATTACTGGTTACTTAATACCATAAAATATGTAATAAAATATCATGCATTTAAGTTTATTTCATTAAAGTGACAACTTGTACATAGTTACTAAACGCATATTGCTTATCAGTGCAATAGAAATATAATTTTGAGGCATTTAAAAAAAAAAAAAAAAAAAAAAAGGTTATTCACATCTTTCAGAGAAGTTGTGCACTTTACAGATAAAATTTCTCTTCAACAGGACTTCCACCCATACAGCCCCGATGTCGGTGTATAGAAACAGCAGCAAAAGAAATCCCTGATGATAGAATTGTGACACTGGATATTTTTCAACCTGGTCATCACTGCAAAGATATAGAAGTAATGTAAGTATAAATGTATAAATTTATAAATTAAAAAGTATAAAATTATAATAAAAACTTTTTTCCCCAACTCATTTTAACACTTTGCAATAATAGTTGCAGAATAATAGTTCAATAATAGTTGCATATATATATAAATAACAACATGTCTTGTACTTGCAGCGCTACAGTAAAATTCCGTAAAGAATTTACATTGTGCCTCAACCCCAAAGACAAGTGGGTTCAGAAGGCCCTCAAAAGGTAAGTTTCACATTTACAGATTTTCCTCTCATATTACTCTCACCTATACACATGAATGTTTCACTAGTACTCATTAGTAATTTTAAGAACACACAACATTGTATTTGATGTAGATTGATAGGACTGAAGTTAATCTGGTTTGGGTCTCATAAATCTAGCCTAACTGCTTTAAACTGTGAGTTATCAACTAACATTAACATTACCATCTTCCGCTTCCTCCCTGCAGAAGGAACCTAGCACCATAAAATGCTGCTGCATTGAAGATGGTTGAAGAAGAAAAGAAAGAAGAGCTGAAGATGCAAAAATGTCTTAACATCTCCATATTTCTTTACTCATCATATGAGTAATTATCTAAGTTCAGAGTATTTTTATATAATTGTCTGTATCTAATAAAACAGATTTCTGTTGATTGCTTTGGCCTTCATCATTGTCAGATTTCTATTTTTAATTGCAACACTTTATGAACACTTCATGAATATTACTAATAAATTGTTTTTAAAAAATATCATTCTATACTGTCTGTTATTCACAGCTTCATATTCATGTTTTAGTTGTTTGTCAGTGAGTCAGATAAATATAACTGGATCAGACACAAATATAAACAATGAGCATCTATGTAAGACATGCAACCTTTCTGTCTCTAAGCTCTGAAATTGGTGAAATCACCATCCCAGTGCCCAGATGTCAGCTTCATCTGATATTTGGAGACATCAGCAATGTGACAACTGATATCATTGTAAACACCACAGACTTTGTGTTAACTTCAAGTTGAGATCACCTATATACAGTGGGGGAAATAAATATTGAACACGTCAACATTTTTTCAGTAAACATTTCCAATGAGGTTATTCACATGAAATTTTCACCAGACATCAGTATTAACTCAAGAAATCCAGAAATATAAAATTCACAACATTAAAGTCCATAAATAAAGTTATGTGTAATAAAGTGGAATGACACAGGGAAAAAGTATTGAACACCAACTGAAATTTATTTAGTACTTAGTGGAGAAATCTTTGTTTGTAATGACAGCTTCAAGATACTTCCTGTATGAAGAAATTAATCGGCCACAGTATTCAGGTGTGATTTGGCCCATTCTTCTAAATATATGGCCATTAAATCTTGTTCAATTGGATTCAAGTCAGGTGACTGACTGGGCCATTCTAACACCTTGATTTTTTTCACTGAAACCAATTGAGAGTTTCCTTTGCTGTATGCTTTGGATCATTGTCCTGCTGGAAGCTCCACCCAAGTCTCAACATCATCCTGGTGGATGGCAGCAGATTCTTCAAGAATCTTCTGGTAAAGGGCTCTTCTGGACTTTAGCTCTGCCTTTAATGCAGTTATGAATCCACAGGAAACTGCTACAACTGATTGTAGCAGGTTCTGCCAGTGGACTGTAGACTTCCTACTAGATAGAAGGCAGTTCTATAGATTCTATCTAATAGATCAGCATTGAGGCTCCACAAGGCTGTGTGCTCTCACCTCTCCTGTATTCCTTGTACACCAATGAATGTACATCCTGTGACCCTTCCATCAAGCTGATGAAATCTGCAAATGACACAGCCATAATAAACCTAATTAGCACCAACGATGAATTCACCTGTTGGATAGAAATGGCCAGTCTGGTTTCATGGTGTACTAAGAACAAACTGGAGCTCAATACACAAAATTCAGTAGAGATGGTGATTTTTGTAAGAACCCACCACCCCCTGGAAATCAACAACCAGTCAGTAAAGTGGAGTCTTTCAAATTCCTAGAAACCAGCATCTTCAAAGACCTCAAATTGGAAATAAACCTAACAATCATAATCAGGATTTGCTGATAAGCAAATGTTTTTTTCTACAAAAGCTGCAGAAACTCATCTCTCATCTCCCAGATCTATATTAGTTTTACAAATCCACCATAAAGAGCATCTTATCAATATCATCGTCAATAAGTGTCGTTCTTCTCAGCACCCTTCTGTGTAAAGACCAGACTGCAGCAAATTGTGCATATTGAAGAAAGACTGATTGGTCAGCAGCAGCTGTCGATTCAGGAGCTGCATAACATTGAGGCCACTTCTGCACTCCAGCTCTGCTGAGTACAAAAGAGTGACTTCAAGAAAAGTGACTTCAAGAGAAAAACCAGTCCTCAAGGTATGCTGCATGGACTGAATGTAAATGATGGAACTAATAGGAATGTAGTAGTACAAATAGGACATTATAGCGAGAGAGTGTTTGTGTGTTGATATGTTACAAAATGTACACCAGAAGTAATTAGTCAGTAAAAACAAGTCATATATGTCTTGTTTTCAAAGATTGAGCATATTCAAAATGTGTATGTGCGATGGGCCTCCAAAGTTCATAAGAAAGAGCTACAGGATAAGAACGGGACAGTTGGGCCAGGAGAGTCCTATACCACAAGACCACAGCCAGTGCATGAACTTCTACTGTATATAGCACAGTAAAAATTTATCAGTCATTTATTTGGCTTCAAACATTTTAAACTTAAATTAATGGACTAAAATAACATTTTCTGAGGGTAACTTAATGGAGCTAATTAGTTTGTTCTTTCCCCTCATGACTTGCAGAACATTGTATGATCTTGGAATATACTTTGCTGTGGATGCCAGGTACTCAGTCAATCCCAGATACTCTGTACCAGCTTTGCAGCTCATGTTTGTGACAATTGTTCTAATGGGTTATTACATTCAGGGGAAAAAAATTGATGAGGCGTTGAAATCTGATTCAAATCATTATGTTTACTCTAGTAACCCAGACCTTTTCCTCCCTCACAGTCTCTCCCACGCTACATTTTAAATGCATTCCCAGATGAACTATGACGAATGTGTTTGGTATGGGACATCCTAGGTTTGATAGTCTGATAACTTAGCAGGAAGCCAGCCTTTCTCTTACTCATTATATGGCACATTATCAAATTGTGTCAAGATACTTTGGAAATGAGAGAGGATATTTAACTTTTTGGCTACAGGCAGACAGACTGACTCAGATTAAAGTATGTCTGTGAAAGCACAACCCAGAACAACATGTATATTGTAGTCAGGACTAATCGGTCTAGTGTTGACAAACCCTGATTTTGTCTGTCTGTCTGTCTGCATACACACCTACATATAGTGGATATAAAAAGTCTACACAGCCCTATTAAAATTGCAGGTGTTTGTCATGTTAAAATTGAAACCAAGATAAATCATGTCAAAAAACTTTTTATCTTTAATATGATGCAGAAACCAACAAAATAAAAACAAATAGAAACATTTTAGGGAACAAAGGAAAAGAAAAAAATACCAGATTAATTGCAGTAATATGGTTTTAAGTGGCATAAGTGTGCACAGACTTTTATAATGAGGCATGTGACTGTGCTCAGAATCACATTCAAACTCATGTCCAAAAGAATGTCATGAATTAACTGATTCTAATGAACCCCAAATAAAGATCTGTTGTTTCTATAGGATGTTCTTGACATTTTCTTGGTTTCATCTAACTGCTGAGGCTATGGTCTGCAAAGAGCTACTTTACAGGTAAAGAGAACTACTTTACAGGTATGTTTTTGTTCCCCACAATACAAATAATGTGCATGTACCTTCAGTTGTGCAACAGTTATCTTTAAGGTCCAGTTGTGTACCTTAATGATTCTCTACAAGTACAGGGGTAGAAATATGTTACACTTCAGTGACACCTATTAAGAAACAATGCAAAATAAAAATAAAAAAAAAAACAGTTAAGGTTTTCATTTGACTTACACTTGTATATTCTTCTAAAACAGAAGACACACAATACCTGCCAAGTAAACAACATTTATACATTCTTAAAAAAAAAAAAATAAATAAATAAAAAACACTGGGTTAAAAACAACCCAAATTACGTTATTTTTAGCCCAACGGAATATAGGACATTAGAATATAGGACAGAACATATTTTAATGCAGAAAATGGGTTGTTTTTCAACCGAAAGGATAGTTTCATTGTTACAAAAACACTGTTTTAATTTTATTTCACAAATGGGTTAATATTTTCAGGATTATTTTTACCCTTTGAAAATGTCAAATACAGTGGGGAAAATAAGTATTGAACATGTCGACATTTTTTTTTAGTAAATATATTTCCAATGAGGTTATTCACATGAAATTTTCACCAGACATCAGTATCACTCACTCACTCACTCACTCATCTTAATCCACTTTATCCTTTCTCAGGGTCACGGGGAACCTGGAGCCTATCCCAGGAAGCATCCGGCACAAGGCAGGGTACACCATGGACAGGGTGCCAATCCATCACAGGGCACAATCACATACACACTCACACACCCATTCATACACTACGGACACTTTA
>JANDJT010000206.1:17857788-17875987 GCA_024331685.1 Stegophilus panzeri | reverse complement strand
GATCACATTTTATGACAAATTTATGCAGAAAACCATGAAATTCCAAAAGGTTCACATACTTTTTCTTGCCACTGTATGTACAGTCTTTGGATACTTGACTTAATCAAAGCGTCAGTGTCCACACAGTGAGCCACTGGCATTGCTATTAACTTTTCTCTTGAATTAGCCTTGGTCTACATATTGACCTCAAAATCTTCTGTTAAAATCTTTGGTCTCTAAAATACTTCCGCTGGTCATATTTATATATCTGTGATATTTCAGACAGATTCAGTGACAAAATCTACATTTAAGACAAATGTTTAATATGAATGCTACTAACATACTTGTCTATAACATTAAGGGAAGCTGGTGTTTCATATATTTTTTCTGATTTGCAAAATACATCTGTATGTATTGTGATTACATGCTTTTTTTTTTTTATACATTTTGCCAGTATCTGAGAGTGAAATCAGAAAGTAGCATACCATAGCAAGGCAGTATCAAGAAAAATCAGATTCAAGTTTTAGGAAACTTCTGATAGGATCAGTTGTGAGCATAGTGATGACTATCGAGAGTGAAAAAAGCACTAAAAAAAAAAAAAAAACAGAACCCCAAATAAGAATATTCCCAGATTTCCATTACCAGAGATTGAGTCAAAACTTATCAAGACACAGCCAGTTATCATCAAGACACAGTCTAAACTGTGGATGTGTGGATAATTACACTACCCCACAGTAAATCACTCCATTTAACCACTCAACTTCATTTCTTTCGCCTTTTAGAAGTGGACAATGAAAGCCAAATTAGTGTACTTCATGGTTATTTTACTTAATTTACTTATTTTATTATACCTAATTACTGCTTTATCTATTACACCATTTAACAGAGACTTTCCTAAAATATAATTAAATATTGCATTATTTTGTGCTAAAGTTGTGGAATTTAAAATAAAAGAATAAAGGAATCCATAGCACTCCCGGATTTGTAGAGATCTGGGATATCTGTTAGTGTTCATTATATGCAATATGATACTTCTTATTATAGGATATCTTATTATTATCTTATTGTAGGATATGATATTTCATGAGATGATTTAGAAGTCACTAATGGTCAATGAAATTAAAATCACTTTATTTGTTTGAAGTTATTTGTTTCTAGCAGTGCACCATCCTTCAGCTTACATGCAAAAGTATCCAAATTCCTGTAGATTATAAGCATAAGCATTGAGCCCAAATGAGAGAGAACATTGCTCCCATCATTAGATAAATGGTTATTAAGTATGTGATCTAACTGGCTTTGTTGTTATTGGGTCATGGCCATAGTTCTCTGAACTAATTCAGCAGAGCCCAAATAGTGCAATGGATGCAAGTGCCATTATTTGTGTCCCCTTTCTTACTTTGTGCATTGCTATGATGGTGTTAGGTGCTAAGCAGATGTAGACAGTACTACTGGCAATAACCAGGCTACCAGGTTACTGACTATGAAATATTAATGGTGTTGGTTTATGAACATGCAAATGCAATGAATAGGGCTCAAATGTAATTCTTGTACAGGGGCACTTTGTAAAAGATTTCCACCACTGATCAGGAGTATATGTGCAACTGAAGTGCAGGGTCACTGAGAGATTTTTTGAACTCAGAAACACATAGCACGAGATATACAGGCATGAGGCCTGCAGCTGATGAACATGTGAATGTCCAAAGTGAAACCACAGGCCTGTTTACACATGAGTGACACGCACACGCGTGCAAAGTACAAAGGGAAGTACAACAAAATCACTTGTAATGCTCACATGATTTTTGTTAATATAAGATTTAACCTGGAGTATCCAGCGAAGAGACAACATTTTTTGTTTAAAGTGTTTGTGAACTGAAGCTAATCAAGACTTCACCATGAGATTTTTTCTCCTTTTGGCTTTAGTAACGGTCAGCCTTTTCCTCACTAGTGGTAAGTAATTGGCATTTAATCTTCTTTTTTTTATATATATATAAATGCATAGACAATATTTGTATGGCCTGATCACTAGACTAATAATGAAAATGATGCAGTAATTTTATTTTTATTTTTAAAAATAATCCTTTTTACTTAATATATTTGCTGATTTGACAGACTTGACCCCAAACAATTTAAATTAATTTTTGGAAACTACTAATATGAATGAAATGTTTGACTATGAAATACATTTTTATCTTATTTCTATGTCTGCTTAAAACTCAAGCATTGCTGATATTTATTACTGCAGTCATAAGAAATTGTGATTCATGATTGACTTGTAACTATTCCTGGAATGAGAGAGAATAGGAAGGCCTAATGAACTAACTTTGAAATCTTACTCAACAGAATTATTGCTCAATATAACACTCCAATCTGCTTTTTTTTTCTTTCAACATTCAACTTTCAACATTTAATAACATTACCCAATGATTGTGACATTTTGATATTTTGTCTGAAACATTTTCTTTTATATACACACCCTGTTGTTTATATAACACAACACATAAGGCATATGTAAAGAAGTTTATTGCTGGCATCATCAGTTGTCATATTTCACAATAACTCGCTGTTTCAGGAAATCTCACTGCCTGACTCATGTGTCAGCTAATCTAGCATTTACGTCAGCTCTTCTGCTTCCATGGTATTCCACTGCATGTGAAATGCCATCAATAAACTGTTTTAAATATTTGTATTCCTTCAGCTATACAACCACTTGGAAAAGGCTACAACAGTCACTGCATGTGTTTGAAGCTGGAGTCCAGAGTGATCCCACAACACAGCCTGCGCAGTGTAGAAATCTTTCCTAGAGGCTCCCACTGCAAAAACACAGAGGTCATGTAAGTGTGCATAATTAAAAATTATGATAAGAATTTAGGAGAAGGAGATGAACATGTGACTGAGACCAAGACAAAAAAAAAAAAACACTCATATCCCGAAATGATTGGGCATTTGCTCCTAATGGGGGGTTGCATGGAGGTAGAACATGTGCATGAACCGCATTACTAATCCTTACAGGCCTTATGAAACTAATCAAAATATGAACACAGAGGGTTCCATGATGGCTATAAAACATATGTTTTTAACTAAATGATATTAACACACTGTGATACTTTAATTACTATTACAATTTTGTATTAATCTAACTCCCCCATGTAGTGTTTGATGTAAAGAAAAATACATACTTTACTCTACATTTAAGAACCTTTGGCGGTCACTCTGGGAGAACCCATAAAGGTTCTTTGTAGAAACTTACAACAGAGTGTTTCACTATTAGAATGGGTTCCAAATATAACATTTTTTCAGAAGCTAAGAGCCCTTCATTATCCAGTGAACCCTTAAAGAACCTTTGAAGAAATCATTTTCAATCACTTATAATTTTAACAAAGTAATGCTGCACTAGGTTATTTTTATTAAGTCAAGTGAAAGATTTCAGAACTTCAGGCTTAATATAAGTAACTGATCCAGAACAGATATTTTTGTTGCTGTTGTTGTTGAGATAAAACATGGAGCTACTACGCAAAATGTGTAAACGTTGGAGGATCTGACTGAAACCGTCATATAAATATTTATTTTTTGGTATTTTCTCACCCCCGCCCCACCTGCAATTCGGTGGCTTCATCCCACAGTTTGAATGCCTCTTCATTAGAATAAAAGGTCATTTTAAATCTCAAACAAAAGCCGTATTTGGTTAATGTTAATCTCTATGTTTTATTTTCTTAGTGCTGGCTTGGTGAGTGGAGAAAAGATTTGCCTGAATCCTCGGACTGCATGGGTTAAGAAACTTATCCAGTTCATTGAGAAGAAAGAGAGAGTGATAAAGAAAGCATAAATGACAGCAAAAGATGAAAGATGGGCTATAATATATAATCAAAACATGCACATATTCAGATCAACCTGTGTGTACTAATACTATAGTCTGTTACTACTAGACTAAATTATGATAATTGATATGATATTATGATTTCATCAGGAGCCAATATGGTGTTTTAAATTGAGCCTTTTCATGCTCTTTGAAATCTTCAAAGCTCTTTTATCTTAAAAAAAATAATAAACTCCGTTGTCTGTTCACTTGCAAAGCACTTATGAGGCAAGGAACCTGTGAGCAGTTCAGATGATTAATGGAGTGGTGACATAATATTTACAACAATACTAATATATTTTGTTTATTCGTGTCATGCTAGATTTATTTATATGAATGCAATATTTATTTCTAACAATGTCAAAAATGGTGGTGTAATTAGCACGTGTGCTTATAATCCCTTACATCTACACACCTCCAGTTTCACTATACCTGTTATATCTGTAAGGCAATTCATTATCAACAGACCATTCACCAAATCAGTTAGGCTAGTTTTAAACTGATCTTGTGAAATACAGCTGATGAATCTACTAATTATGTACAGAGCATAGTGGCTGAGTTAAACATAGAAAACAACAGGAAAAAAAAAAGCATCGGTGACACACCGAGGAATAGTAAAACCACCATCATCTATTTCTTAGTCTGCAACCTTCATCACCATGTGACCTCCTATAAGAACAATTGAGTTTTTACCCAAAATGTGAATTGTCAAATGATTGTAATATCATAACCTGAATTCTTTTGGAATCCTCATCTCACATTCATTTCTCATTACCTTTTCTAAAATTGTGCATGAAAATAAATGCAATAGAATAAGAAATGTGCCTGCTTACTGCTTATATGGAAAACTAAATCCATAAATAAGAACCATAAATAAGGCTACAAGATCACATAACCCATGAGAATTGACGAACACTACAATGTATTGAAAAAAATAGGACATTTCCACTTACAGTAGTAGTATTATTAGTATTATTATTATTATTAGTAGTAGTAGTAGTATTTGTTTGTTTAATTATTATCTAAAGCAACTTACAATTGAAATAGTATACAGCTGAGCAGTTGAGTGGTTAGGAGCCTTGCTTAATGGCCTTACAGTGAGTGACTCTTGGACAATCCTAGGACTTGAATTCACTCTTAACCACTGAGGCACCACTGCCCAAACAACTCCTCTCATTACAAGCAGGGTTTGAAACTGCACAAGGAGATACTATTAGATTTTAAATCCAAGAACCTAACCACTTGTTTTCCAAACAACTTCCAAATAGGCAGAATATAATCTACCATATAGAACTATGATTGAGAATTAAGGCTCTTGTTCTATGGTTCTAGGGTCCAATGGTGGCTCTGTGCTAATAGGACTTGAGCTCACAACCTTCTGGTTACCAGCACAGAACCTTAACTTCTGAACTACCAGACATCATCCTGACATGCCAAAGAAATGAATTGCCCCATACAGGGTAAATGTAGAAAGAGGAGTGGAAGTCTTGGAAATGAAAAAAGACAAAGCAGGATTAAGTTATTTGAACAAGCATTTTTTACCCCGCTTTCAGAATAATGCAGAAATAAACAAGTCAATGGTGTGCATAAACTATGGGAAATGTATTTTGCTTCCCTGGAACTGTTCAGATAGTTCCAGGTCAAAAGGGTGTTCAGTAAGGGATGCTTTTTCTATTATCCTTGGCATTTAATTGTACCAGTTACTGTAAAGTACCCTGCACAAGATGTATTGTTGTTGTCATAGAAACATTGGTCATTACTCTGCGAATAAAAATGTTGGAACTGTCACAGAGAGATCTATTTTTTGCCGTTATCAGTTTACCAAGTTCTTCTTATGTTGTTGTTTTTACGTTGCAGAATTTTACTTTTTTTTTTAAAGGAACAAAGATAGAAAGAAAAACATTTGGGTTCATGAACATCTTGTCTTTTTGAGTCTCTGATCTTTGCACATGTTTGATCACAGAATTCTGATAAACTGTTTATTTATAAGGAATGTAAATATAAAAACATAAAAATAAAATAAAAAATAAAAAAAACTTTCTTACAAAACAGCAAGAAGACTGCAGTCATATCACATGTGCTGCATCCCAATTCGCCTACTTAGACAATGCATTAAAAATATGTACTCTTTTTGTGAAGAAAAAGTACATACTTTTGAGTGTGTAGCAAAAGATCATGCAAGTACTGGGACATACTCACATGTCATTGCCAAATTGCCTTTTTATTCTTACTGTCACCATAGACAAACTCCTCATTGCATTTCATGTATTATTCCTTATATATTATTTCTTGATTTATTCTTCCACATTTCATTTACATCTCTCTAAAATACACATCACTTATGTTACACTCGTCTGCCATGATGGCAGGTTGAATTTGGCGAAGCAAACCATCACAAAATACCTCCTATTGAGTTGTGGGAAATATCAGCTGAAAAAGTGTCCACAGATCCACACTTCAAAAATCGACCAGAAATAGTAGACCATATGGGTACCTTTGGGATACTCATTTCAACATACTATGATTTGGGACACACTAATACTAATCATGGATATTATTTAGGATAGATAGTTGGCGAATTGGGATGCAGCAATTGTGCAATTGTCAAGTGCACTTCTGTATGTCGTTCTGGATAAGGGCATCTGCTAAATGGCATGAATGTAAAAGGTAAATGTAAATGAACTTGGAAATGAAAAGTCTACCTCTTTGTCTCCTGTAAGATCAGTTGTCTTCCCATGAGGGACGTAAACCATTTGTTTATACACTGGATAAAAAAAGTTGCATCCCCTCACTGTTCTCTCCTCACATAAGTTGTTATTTGGACTTGTGGTATTTTTGGTCACTCGGGTGTGAGCTCTTCTCAGTAATGATATCCGTTTCTACACAGGCTAACTGAACTAATGTCTTTCACTAAAAAATGTGATGTAGCAGAGTCACATTGAAATAAATTGCTTTGGGTTCAGTCTTGAAAACTATTTCTCAATGCTATATGTCAGACTTAATCATTTCTTGGGCATGATGATATATATGGTCTTGATGAGACAACTTCTTTTTCATTATATGACTTATTAATTTCCTCTTTCTTTAGCAGGGCAAATAGGTTTCAGTAACAGTCTTGCACATATGTTATGGGACATAGATTATATTATTACTTAAAATATATCAATAATGTTTTAAATGCTAAATGACAACAATCAATCCAATCATTTAAAATAAGATACAAGTCGTTACTATATTTGACTTGCAAGATTATATCTTGTTTTCTAACTTTCTTTCTTTGTATTTTAAAATAAGTCCATTTCAAGTTACATCACAGTTATTCCTTGACATTTTATGGTGAAACAAAAAAAAACTACATATAGTAAAAAAAAATTTAAAAAAATAAAAAAAATTCTAGCTAAACAAATCAACTACAGGTAGTGAGGTTAGACAAGGGCTGACAAAACTCATTTCAGGTGACAGACACCATTATATTTAATCTAATAAATGGGCCAGACTGAAAAATTCTGTTTAGTAGACAAGAACAATAACTGCTATTAAATGTGTTAATTTATTGACATTTATCTGAACAATACTTTCTGAATGCACAACCAGAAACATATCACCTAGAGAGTGAAAAAATGAACAGACTTCAATTCATTACTACATTCTGTAACCTGAAACTGAAATTGACTTCATTGGGATTATATGTAATTAACATATACAAAACAGCCCAATATTATAGTGGGGGAATTAATATAGTTTGCACAATTATGTACAACTAAATATCATCAAAGTTGTGATTGCATAAGTATGTCATATTTCTAGCTTACTGATGATAGCACATTTTGTCCGATTTTGTGTAGAGTTCATGGTCCTGTGTTTATTGCTCTATTTTGCTCTTTAGTGGAATAACAGATAATATCTTATTCCATATCTTTCAGTTCAATTACAGTCCAAAACACGATTTTAATGTATTTATATTATAATAACCCCCCCCCCCCTCTCTCTCTCTCTATTTATTTATTTAGGAGGTTTAACCAAGACTTTATATAAAAATATGACTTTATTAAGAATTTTATTTAGAAAAATAGAACCATTAAAAAAATGCAAGAAAGTTCAACAAACATTTACTCTGTACGGTCTCACTAGGACAAACGTCGATACACAAATAAAACTCTAACTCTGCACAGCACTGCACTCTGGTGGTTATTACACGGCACTATAGAAATCGTGATCAAACACTAATCAGTGTGAAAAAAAATCCGCAACGTACGCGGAGTAACTTGTTCTCTCACACACACTCCAGGTGAGTTTAATCATTCTTGCCTTCAGTCAATGGGAAGAGAACATGCTGTGGGAAGATTCAGATAGGCGGGGCCAATGCCAAACAAAAAAAGAGAAACCCCCAACGTTCATCACAATATAAATATATTTGTTGGAGCTGAATAGAACCTTTATCGGGTCATATGGCCATCTGTGTGACATTACTGTTATAGACAGACAAAGTAAGACAGTCTTGAGTTTGTAAAAGTTTACGAATAAATGTGAGCTCAGAATTTATTTATTTATTTATTTATTATTATTTTTTTGTAAACTTCAGAAACATACAAATAGTACAGCACAAAAAAAAGACAACGCAGACAATTGCCAGGGGAATAACAAAAAGAACAAATTATTCACAGATGTGGTAAGACACCAGCAGAAGCACAGTTATATTTGTTTTTGGATGTTTGAAACATACTATAGTACTGTAGTATTGTTGTGATTCATTAAAAATAAATAAATACATGGTTTGACCAAATTTGCATTTATGAATGTGATACTTTACCAACAGGAATAAAAGATTAATCACATAATATTTATTGCTGTCTTTTCTTTCATAATTATGGCACGTGCTGATAAGTAAAATCAAAATCAGACTGTATGCTGGTCTTAATGATGTTACAGAAATCATACCCAAAAGTTTAAAGTGTGATTACAATTCCAAAATAAATAAAGAGCTGTTTCTGATCAATTCTGATGAAATACTATTACAAAAACAATATTTAGTGTCTGTAATTTTTTCATTTATTTATTTAATGAAGCTTTTTGCTGGATAGAATCTATTTAGTAGTTTAAAAGAAACCTCTCTTATTGATAGTTAGAAAATACTTGAATGGTAACTTCCACACACGAGAGTACAAGAAAATTAAGTCGAGATCACGATAAAACAAGAAAGAAAAAAGTAATTATGCATTGCCGCTTAGGGCTTCCGTACCTTTTCCCAGGAGATATTGTATATTGTCAACTCATCCATTCTAATAAGAAATCACATATGACACTGTGACAAACTGTTCGTGTAATAAAGTTCCAATTGCTCTATTTATTTATTTTTTCCTAGGAACGGGCGAAAAGCAAATTTTGTGAAGAGTTTTTAATGGCAGGCTTTATGTTACGTCATCAACGCGCGACAAGACGAAGCGACAGCAGAGTTGTATCACGTGCGTGAGGAAACGGATGCAGCTTGTTGTTTGTACCGAGTCGTGCTAATTGGTAGTTTTGGTGCTTTTAAAAAAAATCTTTGGGGACTTTTTCAGTTCTTTCCTAGTATTTATAGTTATTTATCTCCTGGATTGCTAATGTAGTTTCTATTTTAGTGAGAGAGAGAGAGAGAGAGAGAGATGACAGTTTTGAATAACTTGCTGTGCTTCTGTATTTTTTAAAAAAGATGCATCTTGGAAATGAATGAAACCGTGGAAATGGTTGATAAACAGAAGTCGAGCTTTGAAGACCGACATCTAAATGATGAATCTGTGTCTGGCATGTTGGAGTTTCTCAGCATTGATGTAGATCTGAGCTCTGGCTCGTCAAACAGAGAGGAGACATTATGCTCTGTAAGCTGAATTACGTCACTCATGAAGGTCTTTTTTAAATTACTGCTCAGATTAATTTTTGGATTACCTCAGTGTGTTGGTGCAGGTTTACAGATTTATATGCCCCCTTTGCTGACAGTAGTATATCATTGGGTATTTGGATGGATAGGTGGTTGTCCAAGTGACAGTACATACTGTAATGACATAAGCTCCAGTGACACTGAGGGCTATTGTATATTATATACATGAGGCCTTTACATGATTCAACAAACCACCCAGAATAACCTAGAACATCTTAGATTGGTCTTCTGTCAGTATAATATCAGTATTGTAAGGGTTCACATCTATCATCATCAAAAAAAAGCCCATGTTGTCATTGAGTATAATGATAACATGTTTTAATCATTCATGCCTGATTAGAGCTGTGTATGAGTTCTTTGCATCTTTCGTATGTTGATTGCACAGAAAAATGTGATGCGAAAGCAGCGGAACTGGGAGAGGAGATTGGAGGCAAAAAAGAGCAAGAGGAAAGAGGAAAAACAGAGAAGGAAACAGAACCAGCAAGATAAAGGTGGCTTTCTTACTGTCTTAAGAGGTTTTGTGAGCACGGATAAAGAACGGTCAGACGTTAAACATCATCTTTTTAATTTATTAAATGCACATTTAACAGCTAATCCTGATTGTAATAAAAATTTGTCCACAAAGTTCTATGGTGCAAATTAGTCATTAATTTGCATAAATTATTATTAATTTAAAGGATGTTACACACCTTTACAGAACTAGATTTTTATAGTGTGTTAATATTCAGTGTTCAGTTAATGGAAAATATATGCTTGCTTTTGGCAAATAACTGTACAGCTAGAAATTGAGAACATATCATGCTGTTTTATATAAAGATAAAGCATTGGAGTCGGTTTGTTGTGGTGATGATTTTTTTTTTTTATAGCATCCAGCCATTTCAGCAATGTACAGCAAAAATATTCACTGTGTTGCTTCACATTTATTTTAATTTTCATTCCTATACTGTAAATTGTTGCTTATTTTCATTCCTTCTGCATACCTGTGATGTAACTTATTTTCTTCTTCCAAGTGCTGAATGTATTTTTTAATATGACATTTTTGCTCTGGGTCTCCAGCAGATGTGTCTCAGTTCAGTAAACGTGTCATCAAGGCTATCACAAGAGAACGTCTGGAGGAGGCAAGAGCAGCTGGACCAAGACTGTGTGTGGATCTGAGCATGACCGACTGCATGTCACACAAAGTGAGAGACTCTCTGTGAAGTCTGAATAAGTGCTGAATAACAGTAAATATATACACATATACTAGCTTCAGTTATTAACAGTGATTTCTTAAGTACTATTTGGACAGGGTACGACTTCCAGACTTGTACCTGTTAAGTAATGTTATCGGAGGTTGAATATTGTAATTATGATCAATTTTCATAGGAAAAGCAGTCTTTGTTTATATCATAGACATGGGGGTCTCTTCTCGATGTATACATGGTCATCACTCCTGAAGTTCCACTTCAGATCTTTAATGTAAATGGATTGTTTTCAGATTTGTTATGAATGTCGATCAGATCAGTAGTAGATAACATACCTGTAACCTATATATAGGCTATACCTGTGCTAAAAACACCCAGAAGCATTGCTTCTCTGACAAGTCCTATTCAATGCTGTCTATAGTTTATTGTTCTGCATTTTGAACTCAGACAATACCCTTGTCCGGTCCTAATGTATCTCCATACTGAACAAAAAAGGATTAACTTCTTTATTTCCTATTGGGTATAATTGAATGTTTACTAACATGGCAGTTCAGATGGGATACAGTTGCAATCAAAATTATTCAACCCCCATTGCAAATCAGGTTTATTGTCAAAATGTACAGACTTTCAGCTGTTTGCAATGAACAAATCAAACAAAAGCAATTGAAAAAGTGTGTCCACTTTTTATTTTATTTGTACTTTTCTTTTTTGCTCCAAGGAAATCAGCCGTCTCGCCAGTCAAATCAGACGTCTCTATGGGTCCAATAGGAAAGCCATGCAGCCGTTTCACCTCTTCCTCACAGACATGAAAGAAGACAGTCTGCTTTATAAAGAGTGCGTCAGAATGAATGAAGGCTTCCTGAACTACTTGGTCAGTATGGACTTAACTGAGCTTGAAGAAGAGCTGGACAATATACAGTATAGTGTGTATATATAGACTGTCAATCATACCGTTGGCCTTTGCATTACTGATATCACCGTCTGAAATATTCCCTCTAACAGCCTACAGATTATTTCAGTAAGCACTGTAACTAGTTTTGGAGGTTTCAGATAACCTTTTTTTGTGGGTGTTTTATCCATTTTTGGCATTGGCATGATTTATAAATTACATTTCAAATGTTTAATGTTACAGTTTAATGTTTAACTAATTGACCCTGCATTGAACAGATTGATGTCACTGAAGAGAGTTGGACTGAGCTCTTTCCTTGTGAGGACATAATTTATTTAACTCCAGATGCAAGTGAAGGTTTGTGATATGCCTCATGATTTTCATTGAATTACATTAAATTACTGATTTGCTGCCAGTGTGTTTGACTGACACAACAACCATCCAAGCAGTTTGACATATTTGTTTCACATTTCAGCTTTAGGGGAAGTAAATGGAGACAAGGTCTACATTCTTGGAGGCCTGGTTGATGAGAGCATTCAAAAGGTTGGTGTCGTATTGCTGCTCGGTACACTTGGCGGGCTCACGCTTTATATACTGATGCGACTCCTATTCATTCGAACCCTGAAGGCAAATTTAATCAAACTGACAGCTTTCTTGAACGAGCACTGTATTTCATTTCACTATTTGGCAATGCTGATATTTTGTGTCTGCTTCATAAATTAGATATGTGATGATTTATTAAGGCGTAGAAATATCAGATAAATAAACTAAGCCTATTTGTTCATGTCATTCATCAGCTGCTGCTGTTGGGCTCGATATGTTGCTTATGGGCTACAGTGATTGTTCGGCAAAAAAAGAAAGCTTTAATCATCCACAGTTGAAAGTGTTTGGCAAAGTATACTAGTGTTTCATTGAGTTTAATGTACTTTGGTGGCTTGTCTGTAAAAAATAAAAATCTAATTAATTGCATACATTAAAAAAATAATAAAGGAAGTTTGCGCTGTAGTAATGCCATGGTGCAGGAACACTCCTACACAGAGAACATATTGCCTGCAGTTAAAACAAGTGTTATCTTTTGCGAGGCAAATATAGTTAAGTTAAACATTCATTTTGAAGACCTAACCTAAGATGCTATTAAAAGTACACAGACTGCAGGCATTTGGGCGGATTTTAGTGGGAAAACCTGTGGACTGGGTGTAGTTTGTGCTCGTACTCACTTCAGTTTACTACAAAGATTTTAAAAGACTTAGATGTGTATTCTCATTAGACATCAAGTCTGATCCCAAGATTAACTTTTTATCAAACTATGACAAATATACATTGATGATAAATTTGCTGTTCAGGGTATTTCCGTATTATTCTGTTTCTTGTGTGAGTAAGAATCGACTATGTAATTGTATTATGCTGGTTTTGGTTACTGAGTGTTGGGTTTCTAACAGAAACGGACCTACACCAGGGCAAAAGAGCTCGGCGTGCAGATGGTGAGGCTGCCCATTGATGAGTACATGATGAAAAGACCAAACCCCAAGAATTTTCACTCAAAAATCCTAGCTATCAACCAAGGTACGCACCCCTCTCTTCTCTCCCTCCTGATGCTACCAAACTCAATAAGATGTCTGTGTTTTGTCTTTAAGACATGGTGTCCAGACTTTTCTTGTTGGGAATCAGATGGATGCATTTATTATTTGTGTAAAAAGATACATTAGGCCATGACTAATAATAATTTTTAAAAAAGTTTATGATTAATTGGTGAGCTTACATTGCGTTTTAAGTCACATTAACAACTTAATAAAATGGGGTTAAGTGGTTTCTGATGTACATCTGAACAGTTTTATGTAAATAAAGATTTTACAGGCTAACTGGTTCAATTTATTAATTACAACAGTTAATTCCTAGCGGATTGACCACACTATTATAGTTAGTGGAATTTATGTATTTTTTTGTGACACCCAGGGAATTTTCTTTTTCCTTTTTTTTTTTCCAACTTTCTTAATATTGGGCCAATAATTTAACTAGTAAAACAGATTGAAGGCCATTTACAAATGCTTGTACACCTCTGGTTATGCACCACATTATGTGGAGGCTCACAATGGCCTTGCTAACAGCTTACTAACACACTATACATCACCTTTATGGCTGATGTCTATACCATAAGACAAGAATAGACACTGAGTGATTGTCACTGAACTATCTGACACTCATTTCAGCAGCCTGGAACCTATTTTGCTAATTATATTAATCCTATGTTAAAAACACTGGGGGGAAAAAAAGGAGGTTCCTGGTTTAAACAGTGTGTGTTGCTGTCATGTAAAACTTTATCTAAAAATCTAAAAATGGATCAGCTGGGAGAACTGAAGTGAGAGGTATGATGTTATTAGAGCTTTAATTGTGTAACAAGTGTAATTGTTTAATATGAGCCAAGAATATCTTTTCATTGCTAAAGGTTTTCATTTTTAATTATTTTTTATAGTATTTGAAATCCTGCTGACTTATCGTGACACTGGAAGCTGGAGCAAAGCCCTCAGTGCTGGAGTTCCCACAGGAAAGGGATACATCGTGTCTTGTGAAGCAGAGTTGGATTTACCATGATGACCAATAACCTGTATACCTAAGGATGACAATTTAGACAGACATCTCACAGGCCTTTGAGAGAGAATTGAGAACTGATTCTGCACTGATCTGGCTGTTTTAAGGGGAATTTAAAACATTAAATAACGCTCATCACTGACCAAGTGTTAAAGCACTGACAGGATTAAGATATTAACACAGTTGTGACTGCTGTTCTTCTGGGAACATTACTGATGTCACTAAGCATGACATCCTTTGGTTTTTGCATTTCTGTCTTTAAACAATCATTTTAATTAACTTAGGTCATGGAATAAACTTAAACATTTACTCAATTCAGATGCTATTAGTTTGCTCTTAGAACTGCAGCTCTTCACCAGGATATAATCTATTTTTTATTTAATTTATAGTATTTATCCAAAACACACTAATATTTCCATTTTATTCTACTGTTAATAATGATTTCATGGTAAATGTACTTTCCATGTCAGTATGTTTTTTGTTTTCCTGCACTGAATTTTATAGTCATATTTATTCATATGTAGCCAGTTGGCGATTTATTTACTGTACTCTCAAGAAAGCTAGATAAGAACAAATCCTATTCGTGGCCACTAGATGGCGCGCTATACAACTATATGACTCATCAGTTTCTTTCCGTCTCATCACAGCACAGTTGATGTAATTTGAAATTAACAGAATAAAACACATTTTTTATTACGATTAAAGTTCTTTTTAGAGTTTACCGAGATTACAGAGCGTCATTTTAGATTTTTATGCGTTATGTGAATGTATAACTATTTAAATTAAAAATGGGTAAAATTTTTATAAATTTTAAAATTAAGCAAAACAGCAAAACATCTATATTGAAAGGTTTGGGTCGCACACAATTTAGCTGAATTGCGGGAAATAATTACATTTAATACCTTAACATTATACAATAAAGATGTACAGTAAATGTGCATGTAGGCCTAAACATGTAGGACTAAATATAGTCTACTAATTAGCCTATACTTTTTTTTTCTTCTTCTTCTTTAATTGGTAGACGTCACGCTTTCATTTGTGGTGTCATAAAATGCACAGGATTCTAACATTTCTCTGTTTCAGACAAAAACATAATGGTAGGTGGAATCATGGATATTAAAACCAGATGCCGCACTGGCTTGGTTGATTACTTTAGTAAGTTTTCATCGGAATGGTGCGGTATACAGCAGAATATACAGAGCCGGCAACAAGGCATTACAGTTCACAAGTAAGTGTTCGTATTTGAGTATTTTATGTTGTTGTGCAGACAATTTACCATTTACATTAAACGTCATCACGCCGAACAGGAAAACTCGTCTACTACACCCTCGTTGTGTTTATACTCGTGCTCTTGCAAACTATTCCAACTCAAACTTTCCAACTTGTAGATTTATCAGTTTGTAGTATTTTCCAATTGTAGTGTTTTTTAAATAAAAGTTTGAAAGAGTTGTCGGAAGCGTAGTGGTGGTGACGTTGAAGTCATGCGACTGTGGTGTAGTTAGTTTATGGCCTACCATTAGCTTTTTACCTCTGGAGATTGTATTTAGTCTTCAAAATTCATAAACAGTTGTGTTCATTTGTGAAGATTTATCATGATGAACAAAACATGTAAGAATCATAAGCTTTTGTAGGTCACAGAGCTTCTTCAATAATCCAAAAGCCAATGGAAAAATCCTATTGGATTTTTGTCGAGGGAACCAGGGTGATGCTTTTATTTATTTATTTATTTTTATAGCATATACAAAAGTAAATACACATACACATGTTTACAACTCTCAACATACATTAACAACAACAAAAATGTAACGAGTAAACAAAGAACCAGGAAAAAAAAAAAAACAATGGGCCATAAAAGAAAAAGAAAAAAATGCCTTGAGTCCTCTAATTTTGTTTTCCTTATTTCCCTCCCTCCCTTTTATATGGAACACAATCAATTGTACATTTTAAAAAAGCATAAATATTATACACTGTACACAAAGTAAATGATTTTAAGACTTTGTTGCTTGAGGTAGGCTAGAGATAGTATCCAAGTAGCATTTCAAATCTTTACAAAAAATAATAAAGAGGGGTTTATAGACAAACATTTGCATTTATGTATTTAAAAACTTTGCTAGAAAAATAAAGATTTATTAGAAAAACTTATCTTTTGAATTCTTGTTAAAGTTATAAAAGCCAAATAGGACATCCTTAAACAACAAAGAAAAGTTGTCTAAGAAAGAAGCAAACACAAAATACCCAAACACAAAATAATATGAGGGACAGACTCCTCTTCCTCTCCACAAAAGGAGCAAAGGTTTCTCAGGAAACATTTTTAATATAAAGATTGACGGGGTAAAATCGTTGTAGCAACTTGAAAGATACCTCTTTAACCTTATTATTGATTAAATATTTGTAGGGTAAAGACCACACTTTCTTCCAAGGAATATCATTAAGCTAATTACCCCAATAAGATAATACAGAAGGGACAGTAATTATATATTTCTGAAAGAGTTGTCTAATCTTTCTATTCCTGAGAGAAGGACTGCACAAAAAGCAAACTTTGTCTGTTGCTGTTTGACATGGAGGTGACAAAGAGATAAGAGAGGGTAAAGATTCAGCTGAGTTTTTTTTAAAAGTGCAATAGCACCACTGGGGATGGCATCCATCACTATGGCAGAGTCTCGTGGGGTGACAGGAATACAATATTTTGGAATTCAGAATAAGAAAGCAAATGACCATTTGTATTTACAAGTCGAGAAACCAAAAGAATATTATTAAACCAATCTGAAAAAAATATAGTTTTGTTTTTAGGTCGGATATCTTGGTTATTCCAAATAACATAACTGTGGGGACTAAAATTGTGTTTACCAGGGTGATGTTAACTTCTGGGGTGGCCTACAAAAATACGTAATTCCTGCAGGATTGAAGACTTCCACATTATTGTCAGACACTTGGGAAGGGGACAACACTGTCTCTTTATCTCCGCATTAAGTCCATTTAGATAAACACCTAAACACCATTTGGAGATAACCACCAGTCCCATTCACAAGTCTGTTCATCTGTCTGGCTAGGGTGTGTCCTCGACTGAACTCCTCTATTGCATGTCTTCATTTCAAATTATGTAAGAACTTTTAAAAATAATTTATATGTATAAATAATGAAATCTTAACGCTAAATTGATATTATTAAAGGTTTGAGTCTTCGGCAGTCCGGAATATGAACTAGATCATTAGTTTCCGGCGGTCGTGTTTAACAGACGTACTTCCGGTTCAATTCCGTTCCCTTAACTGCATGGTGTTTGAACTTACCATCTTTTACAGAAAATAATTCCATATGTGTTTTAACATATTAACAGTGTGAGAAATGGTATGTTTTGAAACGAATCACGGATTACCTGCACGGTGCCGCAATAATGTAGTCAACTATCATTTTAAAGGGACGGTACCACGTGACCTGCGTGCACCAATGAAAGCTGAATAACTCACATCATGCCGCAAAGCATGATGGGGATATTCATTTATTTCAATAAAAAATAACTTTCTGCTTTTATTCGAAATTAACTTCAGTTAATTTTGTGTGTATAATACTTGGTAGAAATAGTTATTTGATATCCGGTGCCTGATGTGTAAAATCAAAAATCTACCATCAACAGGATATGTGTGTGATTAGAAGCGCTTGACTGTGTGAGGACGCGAATGGTTAAGACTATACTTTCAGGGATCATTTCTATAGTATCTAACTAGGAAATGTGATTTGAAAGCGTTACGTCTCTCTAATCACGATGATGAGTTTTGATGTACTCTTCTGAGCGTGAA
>JANDJT010000206.1:17800761-17822390 GCA_024331685.1 Stegophilus panzeri | reverse complement strand
TTTGAAAGCGTTACGTCTCTCTAATCACGATGATGAGTGTTGATGTATTCTTCTGAGCGTGAATCGGATTTTGGCTAATGATGTTTTTTATGTACTTCAATCATTGATGAACGTTCTTTACTTCTTAGGAAGTCAAAGAAGAAGATTACATGATCAGAGTGATTATTAGAAAAAAGTTGCATATAAGTTGATTTGTGGTTGGTTTTTTTATGATGTAAGACGTTATGATTATTTCTGATGGTTTATTGGAACATAAATAATCAGACGGTATCGTTTTTCAGTAGTGTGATAGAAGTAAGAGGAGAATCATCAAATTAGGTGTGTGTTGTGTGAGTGAGATCATGATTGAGAATGAAAACAATGTGTCAGGAATCACACATGAAAAAGGAAACAACATGTGGAAATTAAATAAATAATTGTAAGAGTTAATTATGTCATACATTCTCTTCCCCAGATTACTGTTCACACAAATGCCTGGGTAGTTATTAGGGTTGAATTTATCTCCAATGTTATAGATTTCGGGGAAGAATCTACACTCAAAACCAAACTGAAGAGTTTTTAAATGGCCAACTGAAATTTAAAACAGGTGTGTTTAATCATGTCATTCAAAATTCCATCAGGTCCTGATGCTTTCTTTGATTCCAGTTTGTTAATTTCATTTTTAAGTTCCTGCTCTGTAATTGAGGAGTCTAAAGGGTTTTGATTGTCTTTAATGGTCAGTTCCAGTTTTTCAAGCTTTCTGTTTATGTGATTTGTGTGAGGAGGAGAAAGATTAAGACTATACTTTAGGGATCATATGTATAAATATTTAACTAGGAAATGTGGTTTGGAAGTGTTACGTCTCTCTAATTATGATGAGTGTTGATGTATTCTTCTGAGCGTGAATCGGATTTTTTCTAATGATGTTTTTCATGTGCTTTAATCATTGATGAACGTTCTTTTCTTCTTGTGAAGTAAAAGAGGAAGATTACATGATTAGAATGATTAGTGGAATGGTGTGCGATATCAGATTTGCTTAATTTTTAAGAAAAGTGAGTGTTAGTAATTGGAAACCAATCTTTCATTGTGTTGTATAATGAACTGTAATAGAAAAGATAAGTTAAGGGCGTATATCTTGTGAATATACATTTACACTACATTTATTCACTTAGCAGACACTTTTGACCAAAGCGACTTACAAATGAGGATGTAATCACTATCAAAAATGAAAACTCGAAAACTTGAGGAATCATGCATGAAAAATTAAACTACGTGCCTTATAGATGTAGCCTAAAGTTTACATGTGAAAATAAAATAAATATGGGATCATGTAAAAAGAATCACTAAAAATGTCAATTGTAAAAAGAAAATCATGTGATAAAAATCAACTCATGCATTACATGTTGGAACAACACGTGAAGTGTCTAAAAAGCACGTGTGAACGTCACACGACTTGTGATTATTCGCATAAAGGTCACGTGATGCTTCTGTAAGGAAAGGGCACACAAGGGATAAATCCGGAGCTTCTCAATACTCAAAATGATGCTTCCTCGTTTCCTCGCTCCTCCGTCCTCCAGCCCATGTCCCGGAAATCGATTGACGTAAACCATCTTGCTTATAATGAGTATTGTAATTAATTGATCCTTGCATGTTTGGATATGCGAATCTGCACAAAAGATGCGATAATTTATGTATTGTTCATTAATTAATTGTTGAATAACCCAGACATTTCACATATTATCAGTGCATTTTGCTTTATTAACCAAACCAACAACATACCGGCACATCAAAAAAAAAAAAAAAAAAAAAAAACAAGCATTATGGCAGATCCCTGAAGCACAATGAGGTCATCCAGCTGAGCACAGTCATTATTAATTGACGTCGCTTTGAAGTGACGCTTTAGATAGCGAGGATATTCCATTTGACTTTCTTCAGTTCCTCACTCCTCACATCTCATCCTTGCATCCTTCCCTCACATCCTAAGGGGTGGAGCTAAGATGTAAGGAAAAGAAGCGAGGAAAGGAAACGAGGATTCACAAATAAGAAATGAGAAGCACCTAATGTCTTCCTTAATTTACGATTCTGCTGGTGTGTAATCTGTTTTCTGATCCAAATAGAGTTCAATGTTCTTTTGTGATCTTTTTTTGTTGTGTTATAATTTGGTTGGGCCGGATTGCAGTCCTGGTCTGGACTGAGTTCCAGCATTAGCTGGGAAAGGGCGCTCTCTGGTTCTCTCTTTCGCTGTCGCGCTCTCTCTCTCTCTCTCTCTCTCTCTCTCTCGCGCTCTCTCTCTCTCTATTTATTTCTCTCTCTCTCTCTCTCTCTCTCTCTTTATTTCTCTCTCTCTCTCTCTCTCTCTCCACACTTGGTATGAGGGAGATTTAACCAAAACGAAGGCAACAGAAAAGATCTGGAGAAGTACTCAGGAGTCAAGCTTTTCAAGCAGCAAACGGACAATTCGGTCGGTTTTTATTTAACGGGAGTTATAAACCGTCTGCAGTCGAGAACTGTCTAACATTTCGGGACATTTTCTGTGTGTCTAACTATACCGCGCTACTGTCTGTCTGTCTGTCTGTCTGTCTGTCTGTCTCTCTCTCTCTCTCTCTCTCTCTGTGTGTGTGTGTGTGTGTGTTTTGATTTTTTTTTATTTAAAGAGATAACTCTGAGTCAGTGTAAGAGAGAGAGACTATCCATGGCGTGGTCACTGAGTCATCTCAGTGGTGTTTAATTGATGAATTTGAACAGGCGGAGACAGAAAGCATGAAGCATCATGTTCACTATCTGTTCCGCTGGGAAAAACCTGAGAACTGCCTGCACAGACCTGGACGAGTTTGACTCTATACGCAGTGTTTTACTGTACAGGTCAGTATTTTACTCTACAGGTCAGTGTTTTACTCTAGTCTACAGGTCAGTATTTCACTCTATAGATCAGTGTTTTACTCTACAGCTCAGTGTTTTACTCTGTAGATCAGTGTTTTACTCTACAGCTCAGTATTTCACTCTGTAGATCAGTGTTTTACTCTACAGCTCAGTGTTTTACTCTGTAGATCAGTGTTTTACTCTACAGCTCAGTATTTCACTCTGTAGATCAGTGTTTTACTCTACAGCTCAGTGTTTTACTCTGTAGATCAGTGTTTTACTCTACAGCTCAGTATTTCACTATATAGATCAGTGTTTTACTCTACAGCTCAGTGTTTTACTCTACAAGTCAGTGGTGATCACATTAACAACTGTTTTGATCTAATAATCCTCTTCAGCAATGTGTTGGTAATCAGCCTGAGCTCTTTCTGGTGTTTATATCAATACAAGAACAAAAAGAAGAAAGAAAACGTTGCTTAACTTTTATTATTTGACACGATTTCACATGTTCGTGCGGATTTATATCTGAATGTAGGCCTAATAGACAGTATGTGGATAATTCATATGTCGGGAAATGTTTTTAATCCTATAAAAATCCGAAAAAAACGCGTTTGTTTTTGGTTTATTTTTGAAGTGAATGAGTTTTAAAACCATCCAGATCAAATATGAAGTCTATTGTTATCGGTACAATTGGTACAGTTACATAATTTTGGGGGACAAACGTATATTTGCTTTTATTGAAAATTTAAAAAAAAAAAAAAAAAAAAAAACATTTGAATGAAAGTTTAATTGTGTTTAATTATTTGTTTTTAAAGTAAACTTCGCCATCACCAGCGGTTTCTACAAGGCATAAAGGCGAACAATGCATCCTGGATAAATGGTCTCACTGCTTATTGATTATTTATTTTAAAAAAATTAAAATCGAAGCACTGTTAGTATATTTGGTTTGTTTTTTGTTTTGTTTTGTTTTTTTTAATGTTTTGACATTTCTTTTATGAGCCATAAACACAATCTGTATGCTTTTGCGTGATGTGCATACAAACGAAAGCTTCCACGTTGCTACAGCAACCCTAACCTCATCCAATCACGCGTCGATAATCTGTCACGTGCGCCCCGTCAAGGACCCGTATGTGTACAACATGGCGAGTTCCTCTCACTTCTCATAACTATGCAAAACAAACCAGCGTATCCTGAAAGAAAAAAAAACCGAGCGAAAACAATTGAAGTTTTGACAGGCTTTTGGAAAATGGAGTAATGGCCTATAGAGAGTTTGGAGCACGTTTTGAGAAGAATTCCGCCTGCACTTTGAGTGAGAAAGACGAAGAAAATGATGTGGCTGAAGTCAGCGATGGAAGTGATGCAGAGTCCAGTTCATCCAGTTACTCCGAATATTCAGAGTAAGAGCCAGCAGTAATGGGGGGGAGTGCTTGTCTAAAAAATGTGCATGGTTTGATCAAACATCGCATATTACATACATCCTCCATATTAACTTTGTGTCTCAGATCTGTTCCATCTATTCTGAGCCTCAGTGCATCATTCATAATAGAAGAAGCCTTTATTGGTCACATATACATTATAGCACAGTGAAATAATTTTCTTTGCATATCCCAGCTTGATAGGAAGTTGGGGTCAGAGTGCAGGGTCAGCCATGATATGGCACCCCTGGAGCAGGGAGGGTTAAGGGCCTTGCTCAAGGGCCCAACAGTGGCAGATTTTCTGATCAGTAGGTCTTTTGATCAGTAAACCAGAGCCTTAACCATTGAGCCACCACTGCCCTCATGATCCAGACTATAATGTAACACACTCAAGTGGTGGCTGTGGCTCAGGTGGTAGAGCGGGTTGTCCACTAATCGTAGGGTTGGTGATTTAAAGTGTCCTTGGGCAAGTCACTGAACCCCAAGTTGCTCCTGCATGGCAGCTCTGCTACCATTGGGGTGTGTGTGTGTGTGTGTGTGTGTGTGTGTGAATGAGACACAGTGTAAAGTGCTTTGGAACCACTTTTTTTTAAAGCACTATATAAATGCAGACCATTTACCATTTACCAAGTAGTCTTGGTCCAGATAATCTGGATAAAAAAAAAATAAAATACCCATTCCTCTTTTAATAAAATACCCGTTCCTCTTTCCTGACTTTCAATTTTAAAGAAAAGTTCTGCTTCCAATTTAGAAAGCCATCCTTCATAAATAATTACATGCTGTTCCTCAACTTTACTGAATTCATGGACGTGGTTTTTTAAGAGCTCACCACAGAAATGGTGTGGTTCAGTTTAAAGCGAAAGGGAAGACAACTTATGTTTAGGTGCATATTTGGTGTTATACTTTCTGCAGAGTTAGAGCATTTTGTGCTGAAAGGATTTGTGGTGTGTGCGAGGTTTCTCTCAAGCAGGCCTTACACTTTGTAATGCACCCTGGAAGTTCACTCTGTGCTACCAGACAGAACTGTGGTGCGGTTCAAAAAAAAAAAAGACTATTAGAAGAGGGCAAATGAGGGGAAAATGTAAAAACAGTATGGGTTAAGGTCAGTGTGTGGTATACCAGATGGACTTATGTCATTTTTATTAATTTTGAACTGGGTCATTGAGTGCAGTCAGAAAATTCTGACTTTTATACAGCTACTGGTAGTATACACATGAAGACCATCACTTAATGCAACTTTTAGAGCCGAAAAGCAGCCTGAAATGGAAGATCACATTATTAGCTAAGCGTATGTTTGTGTGATAGTTCATAAAATTGGATGGCAGTTTACAGTCATAGATCTTTACTACGTCTATTATGGCCTGTTGGCTGTTTTTCATAGAAACAGGCTGAATGCAGGCATTTATCCTTTCTTGTAAAATAATAGAATATAATAGTAATATAACATATAGAAAGCACTGTATGATACATGAAGTGATAGTGTGACATTGGGAATCCTCGAAATAATTATTGTCTATATTTTTCTGTCATAGTGAGCTCGAGCCTGAGTGGCTCGACAATGTTCAAAAGAATGGTGAGCTCTTCTATCTGGAGTTGAGTGAGGGCGAAGAAGAAGCTGTACTCTCTCACATCACCGCCACTCAGTCTGCTGCCACCAATCATGTGCGTTTCAGTGAAAAAGAGGCCGAGATCATCACTGACAAAGGCAGCAAAAAACGTGCAGACTCCAGCAGGAAATCACAACCAAAATTCAAGAAGCTTGCTAAAATCCTCGGACGCAAACGACGTCCATCTCAGAGAAGCAGGGCTGATGGGAAAAATGGCAGAACTTCTCAACAACCGGCATCCATTTTGAAGAACCAGACGGGGCAGCGGACAGGATTGGTGGTGCAGCAGCCATATTTGAAAGATGTGTGTGTGTACATCAACCCTAAACGACTGGGCAGTATTTCTCCTCCTCCGTCAGAGAAAGGGGGCTTGCTGGAGGCCTTATTGGGAGTGGTCCTCCGGGGTGGAGATGGTTCGAGCTGTAATGGGGAGAGACTTGTCATTCATGGACTGGTACCTCATAGTCCTGCTAGCAAGTGCGCACAGATTTTAATTGGTAAGGAGGCTTAAGCTTCAGTGCATTACATTTACAAAGTTTGACCTGATCTGTCATAGGACTAACTCGCTACATAAAGTAGAGCACTGTCAGTTAAAAGATGCGTAGTCTTCCTTCACCCTTTACCCTCTTATTCACCAGTCAGTTTTGCTTTCTTGGACTCTGAGCCACAGATGGCTGTGTCTGTGATTTACCAGTTTTCTGTGGGTTCACTCAAGAGCCCCAAATAAAATAATCGTAATCCTGTAATGGACAGGGTGCCAGTGGAGAGAGGCTAAAACTGGGGTGATCTCATTTCTTTTCTTAGCAATGATCTGCAGTCTACAATCTGCATTCAGTATTAACTGAAGAGGAGTTGTATACACCTTTATAGTAATCATTACAGTAGGCTAGATGAGATCAAATAAAAGAATGTTTAACTTTCTCTAAATTATTAAAAAGAAATAAATGTTTTGATGTTAGTAAAAACTTGAAAGAAAGAAGCTGCTCTCTTGACATCAGATGTGATTTAATGATGAAGTCTGAGTTCAGCAGCAAAAAATACCCCCCAAGTTTCTAACATGAGGGCTAACACATTGTGACAGTGGTCTGATGTTATTTATTATACTGTTGGTGGATTTGTGTGGGCCAAAGAGAATAACATCTGTTTTGTTCTCATTTAATTGGAAAAAATGATTTGTTTTCCAGCTTTTGATATTTTCCAGGCACTCGTTGAGACTCAGTGCTTTAGCTTGGAACTTTGCAGTAAAAATCAGCAGCATGTCTTTTTTTGTTTAATATATGTTTTATTCACAATATTACAATGGGCATCTGATAGTAGATCTGATGAAAGGAGGTTTTATTGAGTACAAATCAAAGCATCTTTGGGGTATAGTAAACTAACTGGGAGATTCGGTATCAGATGTTGATTTGTCTCAGATGTGCGGGTTTTAAGCTTTCGATCAACGTCCTGCTTCAGAAGGACTTAAGTTAAAATGTAAATATAACAATGTGCAGGATTGTGTGTTGTACTATTCATTTTAAAATATACTGATGTACTAATGTTTGATAGAGATCAGTAGCCGATTATCATTTTTATTCGTAGTAGTTACATTGTAAGAATCTGGAAATCTCTGAAAAGTAAAGGAAATGTCAGTGTTGCGTGTATTTACACCCAATTTTCTGTGACATTTTCATCCACATGAAATGACATGCAAGCGAAATCCGCAGTAGTTCAACGTGTCCCATTCCAGACACACCAAAGGGATTCCAAAGGAATTACACAACTGAGTAAATCACCACAAGCTAGCTTTTTACAAGTGACTCTGAAATTCCTGGCCATGTTAAAGCAATTAGGCTATTTAAATGTTTAAAATAACACAGGGGAAATCTGTAAAACCAAGATAGGAGTGCACAGATCTACGAAAAGCAGGTGGAGTTAGGTTTTGGTTTGCAGAAGCATGATGATATGTGGAGTTTGTTAGTGTATCTGAAAAACAGAGAATCATAATTACTTTTCCACATGTTACTAATCACCGATGAAAACAAAAGCACTTTCATGCTTTCAGTATGGAGCGCTGAATGCAGGTGTAGTCTGTTTGTAGTGAAGATGATATAGGTGATTTTTAACAGCTTTATCTTTTATTCTTTTAGGTGACGTCCTTGTAGCTGTTGACGACGTGGATGTTACATCAGAGAATATTGAGAGAGTTCTGTCTTGTATTTCTGGACCAACACAGGTGTGTGTGTGTGTGTGTGTGTGTGTGTGTGCGTGCAAGTTGGTGACGTAAAATACCTCAAACATGTGGGATAGGACACGGGTATGAACACGTCTATGTACTGCAGGCTGAATAGCAAACAAATGCATACTCCATCCATCCATTTTCTGTACCGCTTATTCTACACAGGGTCGTGGGGAGCCTGGAGCCTACCCCAGGGGACTTAGGACACGAGGTGGGGGACACCCTGGATGGGGTGCCAACCCATCGCAGGGCACAATCGCACACACACTCACACATACATTCACTTGAAATAAAACATTTGAGAAACAAGACTATTCACAACACAGTTATAAAACAGAAAACAAAATATTTCTGAGAACGCAAAAACGAAAACATGCATTTATACCACATTAACTCACTGTTCAAGCTAATAATCGCAATCACAATAGACAGATGGGTGACAAATTAAAGGAAAAACCAATGGCTCTGTTATGCTGTGTGATTGCTTTGAATTTTGCTGCCATGGTTTGAGTTTACTTGTCCCTTTAGAGAGAACAGTCACTGAAAAACAATCCTGCAGTTCTTCTGACTGACATCTTTATCCTATGATGAAACATTTCTAGCCTTATGGCAGTGGTATCTTCCAGGACGGCTCTGCCCACATAAACGGGGCATGAGGGCTAACTGAATGGTCTGATGAGGATGAAAATGACGTAAATCATATACTGTGACCTTCACATATATATCTTTTGATAAAATGGTGTTCATCATTGCTCCAGTACATTTCCAAGGAATCTGTGCATATGGTGAGTCAGCACTTTACTAAGATACTTTATTTTGGTTGCTCCTTTAATTTGTCACTCTTTATATGCTCCATCGTGGTTATATTGGCATTCCAGTGCTCAATGTGAAAATCTACAACAAATACTACCATCCCTGGGTAATCATTTCTTACATCCCATAATAGTCAAAGTCTGCTGGGAAACCCACACCCCTACTTTACCACAACTCTGAGGAACACCACCATAATACGACTATAAAACTTAACTTCAAATTATTTACAGATGCTGTACATTAGACATTTCATGAGATTTCATGAGGTCCCCTCTGTACTATTATGGGTGTCAGTGGATCAGTATTTACTGCCCTTTTTAAAATCCTCAAAGATCCAAAAGAGCAAATTTTGTAGATTATTTACTTGTTTCCGTATTTTATTACCTTCAGTGTTTTATTACCTCTCGGGGCATTATAAGTGGTTCTTTAAGCAAAGCCTCTATGATGGACAGAAAGCACGCTAGTCTCCAACAGCAACCGAATATAAATTGTACCTGAGGAACTCAATTAGAAACAGCCGAGGGGGTTGAAAAGCTTGAGGCACAAATGTATAGCTTCATGCTAACTTCTGCAAATCCCTTATACACTGGAGGTCACCTCTGCAATTTTAATGGATATTTGTAAATGGACAGAGGTCCTAAATACAGCCTAGTCCATCACGATATTGCTACACCCTATGGACTTTACTATGCAGTGTATTTTAAATAGTTTCAACCTGCCTTTAGGAAATCAGTACACACTATATCCAATTTTAGGAAGGTTTCACTATAAATGAGGGAAATTACTTTTAATAGTTTATTTTTTTTTGTGCCAAGAACATTATCATTTGAATCATCCAGAGATTATTTTGTTTTGAAAATGGGTGGGAGATTTTCTAAATGGTTTGTGGAAAATTATTTTTGCTGTGGAATTATAAAAAAAAAAAAAAAAAAAAAAAATCTAAAACTGAACCTCTGAACCAGCAACCAGCCCTTTTCAGCAAGTGCTCATAGAAAAAGATAAGGTTTCATTAAAATGTCTTATTTAAAGCATCTCAAAACCAATTAATCCCTTAAACACAGACTTCTTGTTATAAAGTGCAGAGTAGCTAAATTAGAAAGTTACGTGCCAGGGTAACATATGGTGACTACATGAGTTAATGGGAGGTCTCGAGAGGAGGAAAAAAATAAAGTGCACTTTAATTTTATGAGGCATTTAAGAGCATGTCAGAGAAAGTTATTTGAGCATGTATTTTGTACTTGGCAACATGATTTCAGGTAACAGATAAAGCCCGGTTTGTACACCCTAACATTATCGGTTACATCATCTGTGCTTGTGTGTATATATAATATATATATATATATTTTTTAAACAAAAGTTATTTCGTTTTTTGTTAATCCACATTTAAGTTCTGTATATAGGAATATAGATTGCCTCAAAGCATTTTCATCCATACGTGAAATTATCTTGTTTTTCTATATGCACGCTAGTGTCCCAGAAAATATTTCCTCTGATCTCTCCCCAAGCTGGTTCTGTTCATCTCAGCAGCCTGAAAAACATCGGAATGTGGATTACATGGTTGTGTCGCCAGTGTAGTGATGGCGGTTATGGCGCAGCTCACATTTGGAGGCCACAGGAAAAGTGTTATTACTGTGCGGATGGAGAAGTGGAGGGGGAGACAGGGACAGATTAGAGGACGAGTGAAATTAAAGCGAATTACCACAAAAGATTCAGAGAAGAGGCACAAAAAGACTTTTCCTTCATTTTCTCAGGTCTGCTTTACTGTTGTGAAATGACAGAATATTGCCATGCTTTGGTTAAATAAGATGTGTGTTGTCTTGAGTTCGCTGAGACAAAGACAGTCCAGACCAGTTTGGTGTTTTAACAACGATGGACTGAAAATGATGTTTGCCAGCATTTCTTATCCATAGTGACATCACCAACAAAAACACAGAACTATATTCTTGGCCACTGCACAAACAGCAAATGCTGCATTGTACCTTTTTTGGTAAAAAAAAAAAAACAACAACAACATGTTATTCTGAGGTCAAAGTGGTGGTTCAGCATGAATTGAAGTGGCCCATTTCTGTCTGTTGAATTCTGCTAAAGGCCTGTGGGTGATTGTGGAGCTCTCACCATTCAGCTGCTTTTCAGTGGTTTTACTGTGGTGTGGCTCAGCGCACAAAGTGACAAAATTCTTCCACATTTTTGATGCACAATTAAATTCTTGTATACACAATTGACTCTCACAGTCCGTGGTTGGAACTTGGTAAACACCTTAGCCAGTCAATCAGAGGTTTTATTGTCTTTTTGCTTTCTGAAAAGTTCAGTATCTTAGGAATGTGGTCTGAAAGTATTTTCCTGACTTACAGCAGTGAATAAATGTAAGTGGCAGCATTATTAAAGTTATTACAGTTATTCAGCTAAGTCATTTGTCTTCAGCCAAAATTTCATAATTGTGATAGTCTTGAACCATGTGATTAGCATTTGAGGTAAGCTCTAATTGTTATTAGTATGTATTATGCATTTGAACTGTTTTGTGACTAGTGTGCCAAATACTAACTTAAACCAACCCCCAATTTATTTATTTTTTGAACACATTGGTTTGTTTTTGGTCAGTGTGTGGAAACATGGTTTCAGCACCGTCAGCTGGAATCAAAAGTGCGGCAGATCCAAGCATTATCCACTTGGAATAAAATAATCTCTTGATGAAGTGTAATGAATGTCCAGTACACAGCTGGTGTTGTTAACCATTACTCCTCTTCCGTTCAGCTTTCACTGTTACACGTACATACACACACTCAGATTATGCTCCACTCACTACAGTTCTGCTCCGAGTCTGAAAAAGAACTGATTTGGCTTTTTCATAGCATTGATGCAACATCATTTTCCCCATCACCTCAAAATGACCATTTAATAGCTGTACAGTAATATAACTTTTTCCAGGGCACAGCAGTAGTATGTCAAATTTTCCTTTTCTGTGCCTTTTCTCAGCATTCAGTTCACTCTTTTGCTAAATCCTCATTAAATTCCCTAAAACATACCCGAACTGCAGCCCTAACCTGAGAGAAAACAATAACATTTGGTTCGGGACGTTGGATTTAACACAACACGGTGAATGAATTTGGTGCCTTTTTCAGATTTAGGCCACATTTTATCCTGGAATATTACAGTGATTTAACTGCTAGAGGAGAATTTTTTTAATTTGGATAATATGTCAATTTGGACATTATGTCAGCCTTAGCTAGGTATTATTGAATGCCATAGATTCTAAGTATTGTTTTGTTTATTTGTGCTACAGTCTGATGATAAGTGACTGTTAACTCCTGTTCTTTGACCATTTTTCAGGTGCATTTGACTCTGGAGACTGGCATTGCAGGCACTGTAATGGACCCAGAGGTGCCAAGACCGAGACCCACCGCCCCCGTCAGTCAGCTGGTGCGTCTCCTCTGGGGTGAGGACACCACGGAGCTGCAGATGAGCGTAGCACACATTCCTCACATCATCATGTACCTGTCACTCAAACTGGACTCTGAGTCGCCTCAGGAGGAGGTCAGTGATTCTGTTGTCTTCAATCATCTCTGTACGTTCAGTGAGAAAGTCAGAAAAAAAGTAAAGTGTGCTTTCATTTTATGAGGCGTTAAAAGAGCAAGTCAGAGAAAGCTACAATTGTTTGCAGACATCTGTGCATTTGTTTTTCATTTGGCAAAATGATTTCAGCACTGTCCAGAGAGAAAAAATATTATGGTTTGAAACCATGGATTCAACAACACAGTGAATTGATTTAGTGCCTTTTTAGATTGATCTTGAAATACCCCTGTGATTTGTCTGGTAGAGGAGTATATTTGGATTTGAATAATGTACAATGTTCCTGTTCAGTTAATTCATGTAATGTAATCATTATTATGTCAGTTAAGCTGTTTATGATGAATACACTGTTTCTTCACTGTCACATGTCATGTTTTTATTGACCTGCGGTGCAACTAACGCCAGTGTTGGTCAAACTTTGGCTATACTCCATCATGTTTCATTGACATGGTTGTACATGTGAGTGTTAGTGCCGGTATTGTGTACAGAATGGATGTAGATGGAAAATTAGCACTTGTATATTAATTGTGGTTTAAGATGTACATATATCTCTTGAATGTCTCCTTGGTTAATGCTTATTAAGTAAATCACAAAGAATTATGCCCAACAGTGCTATTAGAGAATAGTTTGTACCAGCAAGTGTTTTGGAAACATTAAAAGATGTCCAATTAATCTGCCTCACATCATAATCTAGACCTTTCATCAGTTAATTTCTACCAGAAGGAGCTGCAGCAGCAGTGACTGCACACATCAGCTGCATAGAACAGTGTCTTAACTCAACAGCAACAGGAGATGAGTTTGTCCTGAATCATTTATAACATCACACTGACAGTCTATTAATAACATCTGCTCCTGGGAGGATCAGTCAGTCTTGTTAGTGCCATGAAACATTCATTTCGATTTAAATTTATGCAAAGCTGGAATTGCAGTGAAACTTTTGAGAGTCTTGGAACCTCTCAGCTGAAATATTTCCAAACTCTTAAAGTCCAGTCTCAAGCTGTAAATGACTCACACTGAACGTGTGCACATGTCCCGAATGACAGTACTGTGCACAATATAAAGCAGAGTGCATGAAGGTGATGTTTACCGAGTACATGTAAAGTGTGTTGTAACTGGATTTATTTGTATCTTCCAAAATGTGAATATTTGAACTGAGTTGATTTATGGCACAGTTACTGCAGAGTGTGTGTACTTGTTCATGAGCTTCACTTCCTGTCAGTCCAACTGTTCTCCCTGCTCAGTGTCTATATCTCAAATTCATTATTCAACTAACGTTTGTGACGGTCCAGTTTCATGCAGTTCTTTCCTCTTAGGAATCTTAAATTTGAAGTGTTGAGGTTTTGTTTTGCCTTCGCGCTTCACGTTACCACTCTTGACTAGCATCACAAACACAGAAACATCAGTTTTAAACTTGAAGCGGAGAATAAACATGTTCTTCATGTTCTGATCATTCATCTTTAAACATTTTGTGGACTTGATGAGCTACCTTCAGCTAAATAATTGACAGAAATGCATGTAATTTGATAAACTGCATCATCTGCAGAAGCCAAGCTGATTCATGTGTAGAAATCTGGAGTTTCCTATTTCCACATCCAGACCGCGGTGCTCCAGCAGGTGAGCCCCAATATACATTCCTGTTTGGTCATAACATCTCAAACTGAAAGCTAAACCAACCTGATTAAATATTTTATGGTTCTTCACATCATTAAACAGCCTTTATAGGAACAACAGACCATTTAAACAATCCAAAGTGTTCTCCTAAATGTTTTACTCCTCATTTTCTTCAATTTAAACCGCTACAACCTCTGATGGCTGTAAGCTCCTCTGCTGTGTAGAGCAGGCTGGGACTGCTGAGTGCAAAAAAAAGTCCAGCATTTTACACTTTTTTTTTTTTTCCCAGAAGTTTTACTAAATGTCCCAGTGTGAATACACTATGCGCACTACAATTATGCAGTTTAAAACATAACATTGATGTGCATGGCTTGTGTGTGTTTATGTCTGTATGCGTGCATATAAATTTAGATCTTTGTGAGGAGCAAAAAAGACCAGATGTCCTCGTAATGATGGGATAGTGTCAAATGTGTCACAATCACCTGCTAATAAAAAAAAAAAAAAAAGACTGTGTTTTATTTGAAAATCTAAAAAAGATTTCTGTATGGGAACTGAGGTTAAGGATAAGGTTAGCTTACATTGTGTCAATAGAAGGGGTGTGTGTGTGTGTGTGTGTGTGTGTGTGTGTGTGTGTGTGTGTGCACGTGCCTAAGGATTTTGTGTTTTCATGTTCTGCTGTGCTCCCATGAGACCCTTTTTCATTCTTCTTTTCAATCCTGCTCTTTTTTTGTGCATGCACACACACTCTCACACACATACACACACACACACACGTTTCCTTCAGGTTTCTAAAAGGTTGAAGTGTTCTGTTATGCATACTAATCAGAACTCAGTGAAAAAGGGTCCCCACCTTTTCATCTTCTCTGAATGAATCAGCATTACGTCATTCTTCAATCTCCTTTATTTTAAACTAGAGCAGATTCTTTTCATAGAGCGTGTTTCTATAAAACAGAATTCTGTGGAAAACTGCTTGTTTTTATGTTAGTACATTCTGAAACACAGTTATGGTGATATTTGTATATTTATTCTTTATTTAAAACACAAATAGAAATGAATGAAACCGGTAGGCCATTGTTTAGTGCCTCAACAACAAAAACCTTTATACAGTAGTGTGCAATAGTCTTAGACACATACAAAGAAATGCTGTAGAGCAAAGATGCCTTCAAAATAATGAAATTAAATGTTTCTACATTAAAAAAAAAAACTATAAAGAGCAGTAAACAGTAATAAATGAAACAAAATCAATATTTGGTGTGATGACCTTTGCTTTAAAAAAAAAAAAAAAGTAGTCTCAGGAACAATGTGTGCAGTTTTATAAGGAAATGAGCTGTAAGTTTTATTATTGAGGATCTTACAGAACCAGCCACGGTTTTTCTGGAGACTTTCACTATCGCTTCTTATTTTTGCAGCAAAACCCAGCAGCCCTCATTGTGTGTTTTGTCTGAAAAGTGTCTCTTACGTAATATGTTGCTTTCTTTACTGACATGCAAACATTTTCTGTAACATTTAATTTTGTGCTAGAAAAAAAATTAGGGTGCCTAAAACCTTTTACTACTGTAAATCTTTAGCAGCCCAGGTCCCTTGCTAAACCATTTGAGTCTTAAAATTCAAGCAATGTGGCAAATTAATTCTGAGCTACATTTAAATCAGGTTGTGTTCACTGTGTTTATAAGAACAGTGGTTTTTATGACTTCTAAGTTCACAAAGTGTACATTTGAGGACAGCTCTGGTTAATGCTGTGTTGACTGTGATTTCTCAAGATAGCAGAATTTGTTTACGGTTGATGCTGTGTGTAATGACAGTTTACGTTTAGTCATTCAAGGCCTTTTCTTAGTACACATCTGAAGAAAAATACTGATTGTCTCGCTTTTATTGTCACTGTACCTTTACATCGTCCAGATGAAAGACTAAGAAGCTATGAGCTAACTAGCTAAATTGTTCGTCTCGTTTATTAGCTAGCATAACCTTCCATAGCACCAAGCATAAAGCTTCCATATTTCCCACTGTGAACTGTAGTGTGTTCTCTTCTTCACACACTGAAAGCTTGAATTCAATAGTTCTTTATGAATGCTCATCTAGACTCAGACACAAATAGACACTCTGTGGAAATTCTCTGTTAATTTATAAACTCCAGAAACACCTCTGGTATCTCTATATTGAAGTGCTGTTGTATTGACGTGTTGCACTGTCTCTCTGCAGCAGGAGATCTTGTACCAGTACCCAGTGTCTGAGGCAGCAGCACAGCTGAAGGGAGTGAGAGGAATCTTCCTCACACTGTGTGACATGCTGGAGAACGTCACTGGAGGACAGATAGTCAGGTAACATTATGACTTCTTTACGTTTGAAACACATCCATTCACTACAAATGATCATTAAATCAGTTGTGGGCCTGTCACATCTCTTACATAATGAACCAAGCGCAGTTATTTGAGCTGAACACAATTATGTATTTCTATTTATTTATAATGTAGTAGAACCTATCGGCAAATCTAAGGGTTGTTGTGAATGAGTTTATCGATATAATCAAAGTGTTGTACTTTGTGTTTTAGTTATTATTCGTGATTAAAGGTTTTGATCATTGAACTATTGCTCCGTTTGGCTGAAGCTCTTTACTCAGAATTTCCGACCTCTGGTTATGAAAAAACAAAACAAAACAAAAGAAAACACCCCCTTAACTTACTATTCAGAAACTCAGGAAGGGTTTTAACATCATATCATCGTGGCTGCTCACTCAGTCAGCAGTAAATAATATGGCTGGGAGATATATTGACATAATATCGATATTGTGATAAATGATTACACAATACAGTTTTCTGAGATATCGTTGGTATGGTAATGTATTTTTTTTATGTTTTTAATAATTACAAATTAAATTGTACTGAATGGATGCCGTTGATTTGATGTAATTTTAAAAAACAATTCTTTGTCTTTGTAGGCATTAAAGAAAAATACCATCAAAGTCAGTTTAAGTTTATTTTTTTTAAAGAATTTTACTACTGTTTTGCAGACAGTTTGTTAGCTAAATTATATATCGTGATGCGTATCGTATCGTGATTATGTATCGTGTATCGTAGAAATGTCCTCAAGTATCATGATTTATCAGTAAATAAAGTACTATTTCTATAGTTTTTAATAAGGTTATAGTAGTTTTAGCTCATCAACATACAGATATATTAGTTGGTTAAGTCTGTAACATTAACCATACAGTTAGGCGATTTGAGAAGGCAAATACATCATCAAAGTTTTTTAAAAATTGCACATCTCACTTGCTAGCATCTTGCTAGTTCATGAGGTTTTGGTGCTTGGACAGAAAAAATAAAAGACAAGTTTTAATGGAGGCATTCATGCTGTTTCCCACTTTGTAACTCGAAAACATGCTGAGGTTACTTCCTACTGGAGTTAAGTTAAACGCAACATAAGATGATGTGCATTAAACGTATGAGAATTCCAAACTAAATAAACGTACGTGTATTCCAAATGCTTTCAGCATAAACCATGAACTACTTCAGTATTTTCCTCTCGTGAGCGTTGAATGATGTGTTTGTGTTTGTGTAGTTCATCTCTATTACTCAGAAAGCAGTTGGTCCATGTGGGTTATTGGAAGGAAGGAGAGAATCTGCTGGTGATCGGTCTGCCTTCTGACAGGTAGTCATGTGACTATGATCCTCTCACACCAACCACAGTTACAATGCACTTAATTCTCATCCATAATAATTTAAAGGAATGGTTTGGAGATAAGTGAAATTTTCAACAGAGTTGTCTTGTTCACTTTAAATGAAGTCTATCAGTAAAAAAAAATTGTTTTCTGTCTGATGTTTGGTTCTTTAGTTTTGCACTGCAGATACGAGGCTGATCTAATATAGTTAACAAGTTAATGGACGTCTGTCTCACCCAAAATCTTTTATGCAAGCATCTACTTAAATTCACACATGTAGGGATGTCACACAGACTTACTGATGTGATTTAGGACACAGTGTAAATTACTGTAGTCTATAGACAGGAACACATCTTCGCCTTGAACACCTTGAAGGTGGGTGGTCATCTTGAACAATTGTCACTATTCTAGTCAAAAAACTTTGGCATCATTGTGGCTTTTCAGTATTTTGCAGTGATGTGTGTTGTCCTACAGGGTGCCATTGCTGCATCTGCAGACCGTTATAAATGGATTGGTGCGAACTCTCAGGGTCATGTATGGCTCTCTGCACAGGTGGGTGCTGTTCCACTACACTGTACACAAACATCAGCCTATTTGAGCGCTTTCATTTTCTCTTCCCTCTTTTCTATTTAGACCAATTTGATAAGAACACTGTTTATGCCTTTTTTTGCCTTCTATAGTTCTTGAGAAATGAACACGGCTTTTGCTTTTGTGTGTGTGTGTGTGTATGTGTACAGATGGGTGGGGCAGAGGGCAGAAAGAATGAGAGTGTTTGCGCAGTTGTTATTGTGTGGTTTAGTGTATTTGTGTGGTTTTGTAGCTTTGTTATGGCAATAGAAGTAATTTAGCAGGAAACTGAACAGAGAAAGTCTGGAAAGTTAAAAGAAATCTGAGAAAAGTTTGGAAAGAATGTCGTGGAAAAGGCAGGAACATTGTTAAAATGGGCTTTTTATGGCAAACAGTGTCAATATCTATATTTCTAAAGTTTGGCTTACACAGTGTTGCAAATGTAACATTTTAAAATTTGAAACGCTGTTCAGGAAGTGTGAATACACGTAGCAGCATGTTTTTGGGAGTTGGGAGTAAAGAGAATCCAGAGGAAACCCATATGTACACAGGGTAAACTTTTAAAACTCAGTCACATAGACAGTAATCCAAGCTCAGCATCGAACCAGACCCTGGAGCAGGGAGGCTTCAAAGCTACCTGCTGCATCAAAACCACCACCACGATAGCACTGGAAAAAGAAACAGCAACAAAAGAAATAAAATATTTCTCCGTTTCTCCGCAGTGCCTTCTGTGAGGTGGAGAATGCTCCTCGGCTGGATCATTTCTTCTGCCTGTTCTTCCAGAGACTCATCCAACCCTCTCGTTTGAGTGACAGCCCTGGCTCCTCCCCCTCCAACATCTCTGGGACCCTCTTCCTAGATGACTTACCCGCCATGCGCTGGCTCACTTTACCGCCAGACATTAAGGCATGTCCTCTAATAAAGGCAAACCCTGCTGCTATTATAATTTCTGATGGGATTAGTTTGGAGCTAGACCTACAGCTACAGCTTTGAGAAACTTGTAGTAAAAATTTTAAAAGCGTTATTTCAGAGGAAGTGGTTGAACAGAAGCAAGCTAACAGGAGATATTGTTGATAATAGACACCACGCATGCTTGTTATATAATATGAATGTTAAAAATGATATACAGTATAATTACAGGCTTTTGCAGCAGCTTGATGGATTAAAAACAGCTAAAGGAAGTGTGTTTTCTGTGGCTAAAGGAAGTGTGTTCTCTGTGGCTTCACAGGTCGAAGTGGACACTGTTCTGTCAGACTTTGAGTCCTCAGATTTTGGTGACATGGTGAGTGGGGGAAAATAATGGCTATTCTTCCTTTTTCTTCATTATTAATTATATAAATAGAAGCAAAAGTACTTTCCAATCTTCTTTTTTTTAAACTGTTTTTGGTTTCAACAGTCAGAAGACTTCTATGGCATGAGGCGTCTGTATGTCATTTTAGGGTCCTGTCTCTTCTACAAGGTGAGTCTGTCTCCCACTGGATCCCCCTACGTCTTTCATAAATTCTGTAGCATCGGAAATATTCACAGTAAGCAGGACTTGATCTGTGTAAATGCCAGCCAACTGCTGTACAAGGGATGGGTTAAATTATGGATGAGAAGACGGAGAGGGTGATTCAGTTACTTTAAAGTGATCGTTTGAGCAAAATTCAAATATGGTCCAAAAAATATAACCAATCAGCCTAAATCAACCAAGATTAGCCATCGGGTGAACAAAGTCTTTATAAATATCATCATCTAAACTGCATTACTATGAACTAAAAGACATTGTTTAACTTATGAATACGTTAAATAATTTCATTAAAGCAATACTGTATTTAAATTATATATTTATATTTATATTAGTATATATTAAAGTCTGTATTTAATTTTTTTTAAATGAACATACACATTGAAACTATATTACTATCCAAATAACTTAAAATGCAAATGTACTCTTCAAACTTTGGGCCAATGTGATTCTTTCTTCAAGATGGCTGCCACTTTTTTTTTTCTCTGAAGTTCTTTTGTTTATGTTTATAGGTAACTGTGTCTTAAATGTATGTAGACAATACTGTACAATGTGACAAAGGTGTGTGTGTGTGTGTGTGTGTGTGTGTGTGTGTGTGTGATGATTTAGACATGGAGTTGAACAAATGCTAAATTGGTAGATATAATTTTTTTGTTATTTGCATTAGCCTCATATTTTTAGTACAAAACTAAAGAAGCATCAAGCATCAGACACGACCGAACTCTTGGCTGATTGAGTGTATTTGGAGTAAAGAGGAAACTGTACATTCACATTTAAAACATGAAAATGAACAGATTCTGGCCGTTGCTGTGAGCATAGCGAGCAGGAGTGTTGAACCGAAAGTGATACAAACGCAAAATAAGAGCAAAACTAAAGAAATAAACACATTCACTGCAGGTTGTTTAAGCCTTAAACCTGTTCTCTTTCCACTCAGGGTTATCTGATAGCGAACCACCTGCCTAAAGAGGACCTGCTGGACGTGTGTCTGTACTGCCAGCACTACTGTCTGCTGTGTCTGGGTGCAGAGCAGCGTGTGGGGCAACTGGTGGTGTGGAGGGAGGTGTTCCTGCAGCGCCGCTCACAGTCCGAGTCCCGCTCCTCTACCTCTACTTCCACCTCCACGTCCCGCCCGGGCTACTGCGAGTCCAACGGCCGCTTCTTCCTCCTCGTTGTGGGTCTGGTGAGGGTCGGGTTTATTTTTATCATCATCATCTCATCTGTATACACATTCAGTGAAGGGTGACATGAAACAATATCGCACAAGAACCATATACAAGACAATACAGAGGCTCTGAACACAGAAATACACAAACATGCAGACAAGAACAAATGTAGCGGTGCACACAGTACAGTAAATACACAGTACAGTAAATACACAGTACAATATCTGGAACTCAAGTGCAGCATTACATTTTAGAGAAAAATCCATCTGGAAGTCCACTTGTAGAGTACACTACAAAAATAAAAACTGAGGCAAATCCATGCTTACCAAATATTTGGTAAAATTTGTATGGAATTACTGAATATTTTTCATTTATTTGTTATTTAACATACAAAACATTAATGAAGACTTACTATCTATAATCTTTTTTTTACTATATATAATGTACAGGTGCATCTCAAAAAATTTGAATATCGTGGAAAAGTTCTTTTTTTTCTGTAATTTAATTAAAAAAGTGGAACTTTCATATATTCTAGGTTCATTACACATAAAGTGAAAAGCCTTTTCAAGCCTTTTTTTTTTTAATCTCGATGATTACGGCTTACGGCTCATGGAAATCAAAAATCCAGTATCTCAAAATATTAGAATAAAGAATTTATAATACAGAAA
>JANDJT010000206.1:17785098-17800688 GCA_024331685.1 Stegophilus panzeri | reverse complement strand
CCTCAGCAGTGCCACAGGCTGATCGCCTCCATGCCACGCCGCATTGATGCAGTAATTCATGCAAAAGGATTAAAGCCTTGAACAAGTATTGCGTGCATAAATTAACATACTTTTCAGAAGGTTGACATTTCTGTATTATAAATTCTTTATTCTAATATTTTGAGACACTGGATTTTTGATTTCCACGAGCTGTAAGCCGCAATCATCGAGATTAAAACAAAAAAAGGCTTGAAATATTTCACTTTATGTGTAATGAATCTAGGAAATATGAACATTCCACTTTTTGAATGAAATTATGGAAGAAAAAAAACAAACTTGTCCACAATATTCTAATATTTTTGAGATGCACCTGTATTTATTGGTTTACCTGTTCACTTGCTTACTTACGTATTTATATAAGTTATGAAATGTACAGATTCTTTATGGATGCTTTATGGATTCTTTGAACGTGTTGAATTCCCAATATTCTGATATTTCTCTGTTGTAGTCCGTGATATTTTTCAATAACTTTATACAGTTCCGTGGATTATAGTTGATTTAAGCCTTTATTTCTTTTGCTCTTGTAAGACACTGGTCTTGTTAGACGTCTGTTCCCTTCAGAGCAGCTTTTACTCTCGAGCTTCTCTCGAGGTTCAGCAAGGCATTACAAGGAGACACATCAATTCAAACAGTTTAACAGGTCACATGCCTTTTATTTATTGGAAAGCCTTTGATGAAACACCCCGGGCCAATTGAAACTATTTAAACATAAAGAAGGATTCAGATTTTTTGAAATACTCTTAAGAGCACATTGGCAGGTATTTTGCTTTCAACACTCCAGATATACAATTATTTAAAAATGTTACCTGTGTGTGTGTGTGCGTGTGCAGTGATGCCATGCTGTTTTGTCCAATATCCTCTGAGCTGCCCAGCCTGTAGCTATGTTTCCCTGCTGCTAGTGTTATTGCTGCACATTCCTGTCAGAACTTTGTGCAGAGTGTTGGATCTCCAGCGGTGCAGCGTTATTCTCTCTCCAGAGCGCTATTTCTCTTTCTCACACTTTAGCCACGCTGCTTTCACTGCATGTTCTTATTTTGTGCTCTAATCCCATCAGTCTCTCGCATTTCTTTTCAATCCTTTCTCTTTAGCTTACTCTCAGTGGGCTTTCTCTCGCTCTTTCTCTCAGTCTAGTGATTCAGTGTGATTTATTATTTTTCTTCTCCTATACCTTAAGATGAATCAATGTATATAGATATTAAAATGATATAAATGACTACAATGAGAACAAGAAAAGTCAATTCACTTCACGCATCACAATTTATTCATTAAACATTTTTCTTTTTTCCTGTGTCTTATATATTTTCAGAGACATTATATGCAGTGTGTGTTGCTGGAAGCCGGTGGTTGTGCGTCTCTCGCTCTCGGATCTCCTGGTCCTGACTGCATCTACGTCGACCAGGTCAAAGCGACTCTCCTGCAGCTGGAAAGTCTCGAGTCTGCAGTTGAAGAACGCCTCTCAACTCCTCCTACTCCTTCCCTGTCCTGTGCCGATTGGTTCCTGCCTTCCGGTGGGCGTGACCGCCAGGACATGATTGGCAGCTCACCCATCCTAAACCGGCTGACGGCAGCCATCAAGCCACCGTCACCCGGCACGATAGGTCGAAGCCTGTTCAGAGAGGCGGGATCAGGGCTGAAGGGCAGGAAGCCGAGCCCACAGAGGAGTGTGTCGGACAGCGGGAGTGAGGGCCGAAGCGAGCAGGGCGACTTTGGGCTGAGGATGCCATCTGCTGGTACCCGCAGGGACTCACTGGGGTCTGGGGGATCAGACGGTAGTGGAGGCAGCGGAGGACTGTTTAAGGTTTGACGTTTAAGCTTTCTACTATTTAATGACCTGAGGTTTTTGATGGGTTTAAGGTGAATATGTTCTAAAAAGTTTCGTCCCTCAATGTCTTCTGTAGTAACATTCAAGACAAAAAAAAACACCAAAGCATGCACTGAGCTGATCCAATTTAAAGAAATACTCCAGCATATATTAACCTCTAATCTATAACCTTTAATCTCTACTTCATCTGTAATTCTTGTGTGATTACTATCGACAGTAATTTGGACATGTTTCTGTGGGCTTACAAAAGAAAAGAAAACTCTAAATTCACCTCTAAATTCAAAACTATAACTATTAGACTTATACAATAAAGGTCTTAGCATGAGTCAGATATGAGAGAACATCTTACCACACTGTTCTTCTGCACTTTTATCCAACTTTCCAACACTACAATATCAATGGTAAGTCAAATGTACTGTATATTGTGTGTTACAAAGTGCCTAATTAGAGTGATCCAGCTGAGCTAGATTTTTATTTCATTACAATTCTCAGCTCACTTCTACCTATTCCTGTTTAGATTTTCAATTTCTAGAGTAACTGTAACTAATATATTAACGTCTGGTGTTCAAAAACTTGAAATCTGATGAGCTTTCCTGAACAAGTCTGTGTTTTATAAACGTTTTACTGCAGATTCCCAAACTTAAGCAGCCCAATCCGTTCTACCTGGGTTCTCTGAAGAAGAGTCTGACTGAGAGAGAGGCTGAGGAGATGCAGAACACGCTGAAGTGAGTCTGGGTGAAAAAAGCCAGGACAGTTTTATTCGAAATAATATGAATAAATGCCTTCCTGAGGTAACCTTGCACAAGTAGCACTGTTTTTGTGTGCAGGAGTTTAAAGCTCTTTATGGGTTATATGCCAGGATGGCATATGATGGCAGTGAATTAAAAAAAAAAAAAATCCTTTTTTTATAATTTATTTATTTGTTTGTTTGTTTGTTTTTAAAGAACAGTGTTTATTAACTCTGTGTGTGTGTGTGTGTGTGTGTGTGTGTGTGTGTCCAGGCTCACGGCAGGTTTGGAAAACACACTCTTTCACTATATTCTGATGGAGACAGTGCAGGGCATCTTCATCACGCCCACACACAGAGAGCAATCACAGCTCAGCGGCTCCATTCACCCTCAACTCATCCGCAACTTCCACCACTGCTGCCTGTCCATCCGCCACGCCTTTCAGCAGAGCCTGCTACCACGGGTGTGTGTGTGTGTGTGTGTGTGTGTGTGGTTGAGCGTGTGTCTGTGTCTATATGTGTGTGTGTTTCTGTGTGTGTCTATAAGTGTTTGTGTGTGTTTCTGTGTAGGTGGGTGGATGAGTGTGTGTGTCTGTGCGTGTGTGTGTGTGTGTGTGTGTGTGTGTAGTGTAGATCTGAGAGGGAAAAGTGTCTGTAATGCATACATGCAAGGTAGAAGAGTGTGTTTGTGTGGATTTGTGAGACTGTGAGTATGTAAGGAATAAAACACTGAGACATGCTGTTATAGGAAAATAATGAACGGCAGGGTTCTGTGATCACCACCCATTACCACCCTGAACATATTGTCTGTGTGTGTGTGTGTTGTAGCAGGACAGAAGAGGAACTGACAGGCCCCACGCTTCTCGAGGCCTCGGTCCAGTTAAAGAACATGGCATTTTGTTCCAGTGCAAACCTGAGAACTGGACCGACCAAAAGAAACCTGCTCCCACAATGACCTACTGGGTTATCGGGTACATGTTTTCATATTTCTTCCCTGATATGTTTTAATAAAGTTTATGCTACAAGCACAGCTTTTCTATCCAGTATCCAAAACTATAGCCATTACACCAGTGGTAGAAGAAGTATTCAGATCCTCAACATAAGTAAAAGTACTAATACAACACTATGAAAATACTTCACTACAGGTAAAAGTCCTGCATTCAAAAACTCGCTTAAGTAAAAGTGTCTAAGTATTATCAGCAAAATGTACTACTTTCAAAAAGTAAACATACCCATTGTGCAGTAAAATGCTCCCTGACAGTGTTTTACTATTATATATGATGTTTTTGGATTAATATTACGGCTGCATTAATGCGTATGTTGCGTTTTACTGATGTAGATGTTTTATATAATGTTTTCTTTATATAATGTAGTGTATTGGTAGTTTAATCTACAGCAGTGCATCATATTCTATAAGATCATTAAATATTTATAGTGTCGCTGTGCTGTGAGAACCATTTATCTCTTAAAAAAAAGTCGACTTTTCATGAGCTCAGAAAACAGCCCTTTTTTCAGCTTGGTGACGATGCATTTTCCAGCTAATCCAATAGCGGGTTTAAATAGTTCATTTTAGATGAAGAAGTAGGACACTTTGCTTAAATGCTTAAAATTAGAAATATTATTAAAATATCTGCACACGATGATTTCAAGCTTGAGATTAGTTAAGAATGTCTTTAAAAAAAAAAACAACTAATATATATATAATCTCATCTCCATGTATAGAGAAAATCTATACTAAGCTTGTATTTTATTCGTTGTAATAATAGGAAATACTACTGTAGATAAAAAGATAATTTCACCTGCTTTCATTTTTTTGCAGTGCAGCATAGTTTGAATGTAACCTTAAGTTATAACTTCAGACTTATACCTTCTTACCGCTGCCATAAAACAACTATTTGTGAAATCTGTTCAGAGTGGTCAGTGTGCAGAGTAGAAATGGCATGTTTACCAACTCTAAATGCATTGTGTTCATTTTATTTGATCAGTATAATGAATTCTTTACATGGGAAGTTTTCTATTGTATAAAGACCAGACACTGGTACTTAACTGAAAAACACTTTTTGTAGCAGTACATATGAAAGAGTCTTAAGATGTTTTTATATTGGGCAGGATTATAAGCGCTTTCCATGTCTAGCCAAAATGCCCCTTTTTCTGTATCTCTCAGTCTTCATTTTGTTGATCTGTAATTGATTTCCTGTTTGTTTTAATTCATTTCCTGTTTGCTGGACAATCACTTTAGACAGTGGAGATTTTCCTTCAGGACTTACAACCCCCGTTTCATCGTTCTGTGTTGCAGGAGGATGGTGCTAGAACCCGTCCCTCAGGAGTTCTATGTGTGTTTCCACGACTCCATACCGGAGGTCCCTGTGGAGATGGCCTTCAGGCTCTCGTTCGGCCTGGCCGTGTGATGTTTATTCAGGCTTCCTGGGTCACTTTAATATTAGAAAACCTGCATAACACGTCACGAGGAACAGAGACACTGAGGCGGAACGATGGATTAAATAAAGGGCTGAAATCAGGGTCCTTTAAATTTTTTATATATATGATTATATTTCTGGCTTCATGAACAGACCTGTGTGTAGTACAGCAACTGAGCGATGTTAAAATCGCAGGAGTCAGTCATCTGAAAATCTCAACATTTATACCTCAGATTGTGCTGAATTTTTTAAAGAGAGGAATAAAGCTAACAGGCTTAGGGACATTAGTGCAAGAGCCTGTATTTCCACTATAGAGAAATGTAAAGCGTTCACTGGTGTGTGAGAAAACTGTCAGTTTTAGCAGGTACATTGGCTGTTTATCACCTCTAAACATTATAGAACTAAGGGAATCGCTGTAGTTTTGCACGTGGCAGGTTTTCTCACAACATTGTAGCTACGGATATTTTTTTAAATCATACTGGACCAAATACAACCTTATGACTTGCCAAACAGTTGCACATGTGTACATGCTGCTGGTGGAGTAAGGGTCGGACATTACATTGACCAACTTCAGGGTTCATTTTTAAAGTGGTAAGAAACATTTATTTAAGATATAGCTATGGAAGCTCGTTTCAGCCACGAGAAAATATTACACAGCTTAGTAAACAGCGCTCAAATCTGACATTTTTATCTCTATATCTCAATTATTTTCACTCAACTACAAGTTAATTTCTCACAGTGGCCATTTCATGCACAGTCACACCAACTCAAAACTAATCAGATAATTATTACTGAATTAAAGTAATTGTGCAATATTCATTTGCAGTTGCGAGACAAATCTGCTTAATATTTTCTCACACCTGCCGTAAACCAGCTTCCATATCTATCAGTTTGTGAGTTTTGTATTAAAAATCTGCAACACAGATGTGTGAAATAAATATAACCGCATTTTCGATGTCACCTTGTAATAATGTTGTTTATTTCAGGCTTTTTACAAACAAAAAATAAATAAATCTTGAGTACTCAAGGAAAAATTAAAAACGCTAAAGCCTTGACACACTGAATCGTCACACAAACACTCTCTACACTGATTCAGCATAGTCCTCGTCTCTAATTTAACATAATTAACTAACAAATGAAGTTATTTTGTGAAACAGAATACAATATAAACCAAACCAGGTCCTCCTTTCCTTTACATTAAAGGTGTAAAGTTATTTCTAAACATGTAATAATCATGTGATTTGAAAGATGCCCTAAAATGCCTGTGATTTGTCATCTCGCCATGCAGCATATATAGCTAATGTATATGTCAGGCTTCTTGATATTAGCCCCGCCCCCAGCTGAAACTCAGCTGCCTAACTGTTCCTATTTCCTTTAAAAGATAAATCATTAGGAATATAGTGTATAGTTTCAGCACGAAAGGGAAAAGGGCTTGTCAATGTTTGCGGTTGTTGTTTCCCTGGCAGGAAGCAGAGATGTCTAAAAATGACAAAACTACTCCTTTATGTAAATAACTGAAATGAGCTTAGGTATTAGTTACGTTCACGTGCTTGGTCAGCTTATAACTGCACATGCTTGCTTGATGGATTGGGATCCGACATTACAGAGGACATCCGTGTTAGCAAAACAAACTAGCAGGTTCATCTGGAAAGCCAATTAAACAGGAAATAGGCTCGGAAACCCGATTTCTGCCCAGAGTGTGTATTATGAATAAAAAATAAAGTATAAATTAGACTCTCTTTCACTCACAGACATCCATAAATCCTGCTGTTCCACTAGTGCAAGGGTTCTAAAAGCTGCTAACCCCTATGTCCTTTTGAGTTCGTTAAGATCAAGCTGCACTCTCTACAAGCATTAAGTTCTTCCTGTAACAGTTCAGACTGCAGAGTGGCGTTCCCGTCTTGGAACATGAATACTTCTTCAGGTTGGGGCAGCCAGCGACGCCGCAGCTCACTGGAGCAGGAGGAAGTGGGCGTGGAGGGGCAGGTGCCGGAGCGGTCACTCCAACCGGGTAAGAGATCGCTGCCCCCTGTGCATTATTCGAGTACCTCACCATGGGCACCTGCGCGTGCTTGGCCTTGCGCTCTTTTGTGCTCTTGATTTTGGCCTTGCTGGTCTTGGTGAGTCTCTCGATGGTCTGGTTCTTGTTCTCTTCAGCCTTTTTGGCCGCCTGCAGGCGTCTCTTGCGGGCTCGTTCCTCCCGCTTCTGCAGCATCTCGGCCGTCAGCTCCTTCTCCTTGTAGCCCATGGGGAGCTCGAAGAGGGGCTGGATCTGCTGCTTGTGCAACAGCGCTTTCTGTTCATATTAAAGGAAATGGAAAAATTAGCTGATGAACAATGAGCCAGATTCATTCGATTTTTAAAAAATGTAGTCTGAAACGATTATAAAATTGTGTCTGATGATTATGCACATAATTATGATTAAAGACCAACAAAAGCCTGTTGGAAAAAGTAAACTTCGCTCCCATGTGGTGCAACAGAACAGCGTTTACTCTCATTGGGAGAATACAATCCAGACAATACTACAGCCATTACAACTAGGAGTCAAGAGAGCGAAATTGGCTGGGTGAGAGGGGAATACTCCTTCTCCCCTGTCGATCACAGTGACACTAGTCAATCATAGGCGTCTGTATGCTCCTGTATGTTGAGGAGGGCAGATAGCGCCATCGTTCCTGTGACAGTTTGAAAAAATGCGGTTGGCTGGCTTGTCGTTTCTTGGAGGAAGCATGTGTTAGCCTGTACCTGGCCCGGTTTGTAGCTCACTAGTGAGTGGGAATTGGCAGCTGAACAAATTGGGCTGAAAAATCTATGTAAATATCCATCTGCAACATATTTTATTGAGTGGGCCAGAAACAATGCAGTGCTCTAACATAATACCTGTCTGGCAGTCAGAAGCGACTCGTCTATCTCCTTCTTCAGCTCTCCGTTATCATCCAGTTCTCCTTTCTCCAGCGCATCAAGCCACTTCTCCTCTTCGTCCATTGGGCCTTCCAAAAACGAATCGGTGTCCATGTCTGGCAGAGGAGAAGGCTCCAAGTTACTGTCCTCGTCTGAAACATTATGGAAAGATTGAGATTTGAAGACACGCTGCTTATATAATACTGATCCCCTTTTTTAAAAACACCCACAGATCATCAGCCAAAGGACGAAGTAATTATTAGAAACTGACTTGAACAGACTATTATACATCTCCATGCACAGAAATAATCTGTTGTAGATCAGAGCACCAGAAAAAGCAGGGAAAAAAAGTATCAAGTGATACCTAAAAAGACTAAACATCCATAAAGAGCACTTTTGTCTCCAAGTGTCTTACTTAGCATGATGAAACCTAGAGACTCACCGAGCCAGGCACGGTACTGCTCAATAGGAACTCCTTCTGAGGGCTCATCATCGTCCTCATCATCATCGTCCTCGTCCTCATCATCAGAGTCGTCATCATCGTCATCACTGTCCACAATCAGAGGAGACATCGAGCGCACGGTTTCCGGTATCACCGTGAAGGTGGGCACGCTAAAACCAAAGTCAATAAATCACCATCATACTATATAACATAATCAAATCCCAGGACTACGTGAGAGCGACTGTTGAGCAAAACTGTTAACCCTCAACTGCTTAGTGTTATGCTTGGCTTGCATTCCTTCTCAGTTCATTCACCAAGTGAATAAAAGTAAATAAATCCCTCACCTCTTTGTGCCCAGTGTTTGCCCTCCTAATTTGATCTTCAGCTTCAGCTGTGGAGGTTTCAGCACGATGCCCGAGTCGGACTCCAGAGCCTCAGACGAGAAGCTGTGGCCATCGTCACGGTGGTGCTTCTTCTTATGTTTCTTGTGCTTTTTGTGCTTCTTCCTGTGTGCATTGTAGTCATCCTCCTCCCCTGGAAAACAAAAATCCAGTATAATCTATAGACGTTCTACACACTTTTACCCTGTACATTTTATTTTTAACATCCAGGTGGATCTGGTTCCATAGATCATGCTGTTCATCTCCTAGCCTAAAGCTATGAAGCCTAAAAGTGAGATAAAAAACCAGGAAAAGTGCAAATCTAAAATCAACAGTGTAATCTTGAATACGAGGTTCAGGGGGAAAGCATTATAAACGTTCAATAATTGCATAATGTGGCTGACATTTCAATAACTGGTGGTTCAGTAAGGCTGTGGAGCAGGTAGCACTGCGACCTCAGAGCTTCAGAGTCGCAGGTTTGATCCTGAGCTCAGGTTGAGGACTGTATGGAGTTTCACACGTTCACCCCGTGTCCATGTGGATTTTCTCCGGGGTGGAAATGCTAAACAGCATCTATTTGTGAATATATAGAATATATGTTCCAAGATGGCGGCCTGCTAGGATGCATCGGCGACTCTGAATATATATATATTAGTTATTTCATCTCACTGTGTACTGCACATTGTATATGGTTGTGATGTGATGATGATGAAGATCAATCTGACTACCTGACTATTTGAATGAGTGTGTAAAGATGTGTGATGTCCTGCGATGGACTGGAGTCCCGTCCAGGGTTCCCAGGATAGACTCACAGGTTCACATTGACCCTGACCAGCATAAATTCCTTACTAAAGATCAATGAACACATGAATGAATCTCTAGTGCAATCATAGTAAGAATATATGCCTCTTATTATTATTATTATTATTATTATTATTATTATTACTACTTCTACAGTGGGAGTTTCCTGAAATCCCTGATTTGGAGACACACACGGTTATAGGGGGGAAAGGGGGATTTGAAGATAATAAATGTGGAAATGGTGAACCTTCTCGTGTGAGCGTTGTTTATCCATGCACGGTTAGTGATATACAAACAAGGGGGAAATATTTAACAGAAAAAAAGAAAAGTTAGGGCTGAGCTGTTGAGACTTTTCTCTCTGCTCAACCTTTGCCACTTGGACAATTTACACAGCTTTAGTGCAATTATCTTCATCTAGCTTTCCCCTCATAATCACTGTGTTACAGTATATACTGTACTTTATTTTTGGGCTTTATGCTCTTGCCCTGTGTGTGTGTGTTTGTACTAATGATCACTCACCTACAAGAAACCTGGGGTGGATCATCATGTCCTTCCGCTTTCCCATTGACGCTGCTGTATAACCACTCAGCTGATCCACACTGGCACCATTTTCACTCTTAATTTATTTACTTACTATAGCGAGCACTGGTTACTAACTAACTATTCCGTGCTAGCTAGCGAGCTAACCGGATAAGTGTGAGAGAAAAAAACATGCAGCAGTTCCGGAAGTAGCTTTGACTCAACTTAAAACTCATGACACACTGTAATAAAATTCACGTCGATAAACACGCTCCTTTTATTTATTTTTATTTCGTTTTTAAAAATTATTATTATTATTATTATTATTATTATTATTATTATTATTATTATTATTATTATTATTATTAAGCCGTGCGTTAGCAACAACACCCATACCTGAACGTACTCTAACCTTTGATTTGGACTTTACAAGCGACGCTGCTACACATCATGGGTAATGTAGTCCAACCGCTAGTTGTTTCTTCGTCGTTTGCGGTCTAAAACAACTACATTACCCAGACACCTTTGCGTCCGCGAACGGAAGTCACGCAAGGTTAGTCGAGTAAATGTGTGTTGTTGGAAATGTTGGTTTGAGGTATTTAGCACGCTGGTGTTTTTCTTAATGTTAATATTTGTAATATATATTTATTTTTTTTTATAAACGCTTACTTAGTACGTTGTTTTTTAATATAATATTTGATTAGACTTATATTTATATGCATGTGTCCTTACTTGACTAATTGACAACCACAAAATTAAGATCATTCCGCCCCCTCTCTGCATAATAATAATAATAATAATAATAATCTGATCTAATCTTCATCACATGATGCTCTCTGGCACTACAAGTCAATTTTACTAACTGGTTGGAGAAATCTTATTTTTTAATCTTATTTTTTTGTTGCTCCTGTGTCCTCTTCTTATAGGAAACATGAACTACTCTAGGTTTTTGACAGCTGTGAGTATGGCACGGAGGCCATCCCCTATCCGTATCCTGAGTAAGCTATGCTCCATCACACAGACACACATGACCTAATGCCTGAATTGTTGAACATGATAAATCAATGTAAGCTTTCAAAGATCTTGATTTAAAGGTGCATTAGGTAAGATTAGTCTTTTTCCCCTCAAATTAGGTCTTAAACAGTTGGGTTCAACATTTGAATGATTCCCGGCCATTTTCATGAAGGTCTTCCCCCAAGATTCATGGTGGACCATAGAGTAGTGTCGATGGGTGCGTCTCAATCAGCTCCCTAGTTCAGAGGTCAGGGCGCTGATCAGGGAGTCGGCCATTTTAAGTCGTTCTGTCTCAATCAACTCCCTAGTTCAGAGGTCAGGGCTCTGATCAGGGAGTCGGCCATTTTAAGTCGTTCTGTCTCAATCAACTCCCTAGTTCAGAGGTCAGGGCTCTGATCAGGGAGTCGGCCATTTTAAGTCGTTCTGTCTCAATCGACTCCCTAGTTCAGTGGTCAGGGCTCTGATCAGGGAGTCGGCCATTTTAAGTCGTTCTGTCTCACTCCCAAAATCCATCCAGTGCACTGGAACGTTCGCTCCGTAAAAAAAAATACCATAATGCAGGGAGCATCGATGCTCACTATGTTCTCTTACTGGAAACGATGTCATGTTCTCTGAAGACTCACAGCTCAAAATTTTTTTAAAAAACGGGGAACGAACTCTCAGACGACTTCATCTACAAATGTAAGCAGCTTGTTATCTTTGTTGTAGCTCTCATGATTACTTACTTTACCGGTTTTTAACTTTATTTGATGTTCTATACACAGTTTATATACAACAACTTTGAAGTGTTTAATGATTTTTTTTTTAAAATCCACTAGCTAGCCTATAATCCTGCTTGAAGTACCATGGCAGAAATGTGTGTGATTAAGCTAACAAATTTATATGAGGTATAATGTCAGAAAGATATCGGTCCTGCCTTGTTGTTGATAAATGCCAGTATGTAGTCATGTCGCCGGATATTGAGTTATCAGTGTTCCAATATGTATTGAGCCAGGGTCCTTACCAGTTCCCCAACTCATATACATCATATACTGATTCATGACCTAGCGAGCTAGGGAGCTGATTGAGACGCACCCTATAAAATGCCTGACATGAGGCGCATCCAAACGCAAAGAAATATTCCGAACCAGAAGTCAGGTTTCCAAACGGGTTTTCTCAACACCTTAATACATTTGTGCTAAGGCCATGTCTTAATGCATTGGGTTTATTAAAAAGAAAAGTCATGTTCTACATATCTTCCAGGTCATTTGTACAAGTACATAATAATCGACTATTGCAACTTTTAAAGGAAAACTGGAAGGGAATGAACAGAAAGTCTTGCTCTCTCATTCACTGCTGTCTCTCATCTGTCCAGCGGAGCTGCAGCAGCGCTCTCCCCCCAGCCTGATCTCTCTCGCCGGTGGAGCCCCGAACCCCAACACCTTCCCCTTCCACTCTGCCACCATTCAGATGAAGAACGGAGAAACAGTCCTGTTTGACGAGACCATGATGAAGAGGGCTTTGCAGTATTCTGGCTCTTCTGGGTAAATTTGCCTGATCATTATTTCATCTCTTTAACACACTGGTGGACAACTGGGCTGTCAAGTTCTTTTAAAATGCCATTACAAAAAAACGTTTGGTATTCAAATACACTCAGATGTTAATGAGACTATAATATTATACTGCAGCAGACAGACTGAACATCAGCAGTAGCTCTTTTAAGTGTTTATCACAAAAAAAAATCCCAGGAGTTTCCTCAGGGTTCTCTGGTTTCCTCCCCCAGTCTAAAAACATGCACTGTAGGCTGATTGGCATATCCAAATGGTCCGTAGTGTGTGAATGTGTGTGCGATTGTGCCCTGTGATGGATTGGCACCCCGTCAAGGGTGTCCCTCACTTTGTGCCCCGAGTCCCCTGGGGTAGGCTCCAGGCTCCCCGCAACACTGTGTTGGATAAGCGGTACAGAGAATGGTAGATGGATGGATGGATGGATATTCAGATCTTTAGATGTGATGCCTCAGCTTGGACTGGGATGTAGCGTTAGCGACTAAAAGCTCACAGTGTTTTTAGTTGACTTTGTATCTTCAGTATTCCAGAGCTGGTCTCGTGGATGAAGATGCTGCAGATGAAACTACACGATCCTCCCACAGCATCCTACAGCCCAGAGAGAGGACAGATGGAGCTGTGTGTCACCACTGGCAGTCAGGAGGGACTCTGCAAAGTACTCAATCTGTCCCATTTACATTACCTCACTCTGCTGTCTCTCTGCTAACACTGGCCTGATCTCTAACAGTGCGGATTACTACAGCGTTAACGTCAAAGCTCCCAAATCTGATCTTAATCTAATGAATACGTGTTATGGGTGATACATGTTGCTATTAGAATATATTATATTATACTGACTTTAATATAGGTGACTGAAAAGGTTAACAGTTTCCTGACCGCCTTCATTAAAGGTTTTTGAGATGCTCGTCAATCCTGGTGATAATGTCCTTCTTGATGCTCCCACGTACTCAGGAACTCTGGCAGCGGTAACACTCTTCCCTCAGCTTAACTTTCTCATGCCGTTTTCTGTAAAGGTCCGAAGACTCTGAGCGGCTGACGTTTTCCCCTTTAATCCGCACTCACAGGTTCAGCCGCTGGGATGTAATATCATAAACGTGCCCAGTGATCAGTATGGAATGATCCCGGAGGCTCTGAGAGATATTCTGGCCAGATGGGATCGTGCAGACGCACAGAAACCTGGCAGCAGCGTCCCCCGTGTCCTCTACACCATCCCTAATGGAGGAAATCCCACAGGCGCCTCCATGACTGCTGAGAGGAAACAGAAAGTCTACGAGGTAGTGCTCTCACTCCACAGCTGAGCATTATAACAGTGTACAGTTGAGGTCATGAGTTTACATACGCCTTGCAGAATCTGCAAAATGTTGATAATAAAAAAAAATAAGAAGGATCATAAAAATTGCATTTAGTTTTTTTATTTAGTTCTGCCCTGAATGAGCTATTTCACATAATAGATGTTTACATATAGTCCACAAGACACAATAATAACTGAATTTACACAAATTAACCAGTTCAAAAGTTTACACACGCTCGATTCTTAATACTGTGTGTTGTTACCTGGATGATCGACGACTGTGTTTATGTTTTGTGATGGTTTTCACGAGTCCCTTCTTTGTCCTGAGCAGTTAAACCGCTCACTGTTCTTCAGAAAAATCCTCCAGGTCTTGCACATTCTTTTCTTTTCCAGCATCTCCTGCATATCTGACCCCTCTCAACAGCGGCTATATGATGTTGAGATCCATCTTTTCATACTGAGGTCGACTGAGGGACTCGTACACGACTATTACAAAAGGTGCAAACATTCACTGATGCTCAAGAAGGCAACACGATACATTAAGAGCCAGGGGGGTGTAAACTTTTGAACAGGATGATCGGTGTTAATTGTTATTATTTAGTTTTCTGGGAAATATGTAAATATCTTATATAGCTTCTGAAGGGCAGTACTAAATGGAAAAATAAGATCTTTAAACAAAATAATAACAATTTAAATTTAAAATGACGTTCATTAATAAATAAAAATTGTAATTGCTGCCAAATTTCTTTGGTATAGAGAGACAGAACACTTTAATCAACTTATAATAACTACTAATAATCAACTTCAGGGTGGTTACTGTCACTCCTCTTTGCGTCAGGCCGCATCGTTGTCGTTGCTTACTTTCCTATAACAGCACACCCCAAAGTGTTTTATTTCCTTTATGAGTATCATTGTTTTATCAGATCACATCATTATCAGATTGACATGGTTATCTGATGTCAAGAAATCTAATGGAGTGAATGTGAACGTGAATCCCTGGGTTTCAGCGCAATAAACAGGTGCATGTGTACTGTAAACCTAAAAAAAAGAAAACAAAAACAAAGAAAACAAAAACAAAAACACGTGTCCTGAGAGCAGTGAACACTGCACATGCATGCTGACAAAACAAACGTCTGTAGTAATGCTAACTAAAGAAATAATCTGAATGTACAACCTCTAATTTGACATAATTCACATTAAAGCTGCTCACGGCTTAATAGAAACAGCGGGAGGTTTGAATTTTAAAACAAGGCCCTTTGTTCTTCAGTGGTTATAACTGTAGTGTTAACTGTAGAGAATCTGATGATTGACAGATTGATATACACCCCAAGTTTCTATACTGTGTTGGATAATCTATAGTGAAAATCTGATCAGATTACTGTGTGCATGTAAACATAGCCTGGACACCAGCAGTACTCCAGAGAGAGTACTTCTCTTCTAAATGGAAAACAAAACAACAAAAAACACGGTCAAGAAACAACAATTATCAAGTTACTGATTTTATATTTCTGTATAATATATGGACTATGATTTGTGCAAACTTCGTCAAGGAAGAACCAACGTCTGATGAAATTGTGTGTGTATGTGTGTGTGTGTGTGTGTGTGTTAATGTGTATGTGTATATAATATATACAGTATCTCACAAAAGTGAGTACACCCCTCACATTTTTGTAAATATTTGATTATATCTTTTCAT
>JANDJT010000206.1:17765231-17775387 GCA_024331685.1 Stegophilus panzeri | reverse complement strand
TATGATTTATATATTTACAGGTCAAGTTCCTGTAAATGAGGGCAAACTAGTAAACAGAAACGTGTACATTTGAGTAAATAAAGACATTTCGTTTATATAAAACTGATTCAGGAAGGTCTGCTAGACTATCGGTTCACTTAAAAAAGGTTCGTGGTGCAAAGGAAAAAAAAAAGAAAATGGATGAAAGGAAAAGAAATGCCAAGCTGCAAACCGTCACTGCACCATTACAGGAGGCTGAATTCTAAATGCCTGTGCGCTTCCTATATCAGTGCACTACCTAGGGGATGACATAATGGCTTCTAGATTTCATGTAGTGCACTCATTTATCCAGTAGGGAGCCGTTTGGGACGCAGCTCTAAGTTAGCTTGCTTGTTGAGTCCCACGGAGGGAGAGAGAGAGAGAGAGAGAAAGAAAAAGAAAAAAAGAAAGAAAGAAAGGGACGATTTATTGTTGGACACGAAGCGAAATTTCTGACTGTTTAGAAACACAAGCAATGCGGTGAGTAAAAGAGTAATAAATTATGAAATAAGATGTAAAGTGTTTGCAATTTGGTTAAACAGCGCGTCTGTAACGTCAGAGCTAACCAAACACGCTAGCACAGACCTCATTAACACGCTCTGTTTTTATATACTTTAAACACATTAAAATGTTTTATTTATACCTCATAATCGCGTTAACACTTCATTCTGTTCTAATCAGTCGATGAGATTAATGTGGTGTTTATTTTTACACCATCATCGCGCTGTGTAAATACCGGTGTTTGTTAATGTAGCGGTTTTTCTTATTTACGACCGAGCTGTAGGAAAATCCTGTTCTCATTCTCTCTCTCTCTCTCTCTCTCTGTTATCAGCTGACTGACTAGCTTGAGCTAAAGATAACCTCATTCATTAAACCTTATCTCTGTTATGTTCTCGTGTTCGTTTGAATGCAACTGTTATTGTGTGGCGTGAAAAACTATTCGTTCAGAGAGAAAAACAACAACAACAACAACAACAACAACACTGGAGCTGGTCGTAATGAAGAGCTGAGTTATCTGTTAGCTAACTTAGCCGAGATAGCATTGCTAACCTAGCATTATAGCACTCACTAATGGGTTCAGGGTGAATCAGGTTTGTCAGTGAATCGTGCTATTTAGTCTGAATAATTTAATAACTGCTCGGATTTAGATTACAAAATGAGGAGTTTTGTTGGTGCAGGGTTTTGTATAAGGTACATTTTTAAAAGGTATGCTGGAGTAGTATAAATCTCAATGTTTTCCTGTTTTGCAGAGGAACTGCTGAGGATCAGAGCATCTTCTGCTGAGGATCTTCTACACCGTCAACATCCTCTTGACTTCCTTTCTCTCAGCCTGTGAGCTTAACATGAACAATGCCGGAGTGGAGTGACGTCTGATCTCGACGTCTGATCTCGGCACACAAGGCCAGTGAAAATGAAAGGTTTAAAAGGTTTAGACAGATCCGTCATGATTTATTTAGTGTGTGTCGTCAGCTTGGGCACTGCAGCGGCCTTGGAGATTTCGCCGGCTGATATAAACGGCACACAGACAGCCGGTGATGTGGAGGAGGTTAAGACGCTGGCGGTGCTCACAACACTGAGTCAGATCATCGCCCGCGAGGGGAACTGCATCCTGATCGACTGCAACGTCACCGGAGAGCCTTTCCCCAAGGTGCAGTGGTTCAACTCCCACGGACACCTTTTGGACACGGAGGCAAGCGGTAGGTTGTTGGTCATGAAACACACAATGCCGAACCACTTCCACATCCTAAAAATGAAATGTGCTGAACATGGCCTCAATCTTCCCTGCTTTATGAGCCAGGTCACTTGTGTGTGTGTCTAAGCGCCTTTGTTTTGAGTAAGGCTGATCGTTTTTTTTTTTTGTTTTTTTTTTAGCATATTACACCCACACAATCCTAATGTGGTTTATTGGCTGCTAGAGGAATATAACCCATGATCGATGGAGCAAGATTCGTAACTTTAACTGTTCATAGTTACATTTAACATTTTGATATATCCGAGACAAGTTAGTGTGTGTTATCACTCACCAGCCTTTCTTTTTTTCTCTTTTTCAAGTCAATAAGACAAAAAAACAGAGCTTGCTATATTACCAACTAGAGGTTGATCGATTAGTGGATTTTCCCAATAATGGTAGCTAAATAGTGCGGTACCTACCTACCTACCGATTAATCGACCGATAGTTTTTAATACTGATACTTGAATGAAAACAGAACACTTAAAGTTCAGAAATATTTTACTTTATTACAAAAATAAACCGTACTGACTGCACCATGAAAAATGTACTGTACTTTTATAAATCAATAAATATTTAAATATTAATATATATTGACTGTTAGTAAATATTAATGTAAATAAAAGACTGAAACCAAACTGAACCAAAAAGTAACACTTCAAATAACAAATAAAAACAGAGACAAGGCCCTTTACCCTCGACTGCTCAGTTATATAAATGAGATAAATGTAAGGCGCTCTGGATAATCTGCCAAACGCCTTAAATGTAAAATGAATCGAAAAACACTTCAAATAACACAACAAAATTAGTCAGCGATGGTTTTTATTTCGCCTCTAGTGGCCGCTCTCGTACTGTATAACGACAGCAGACTCTTCTCAGCCGCTGTTGCAACCGGGAAAAACTATCGGTGTGGATTTCTGCCCATCAGTCGGTCTTCCGCTGTTTCCAACAGCCTGTCACGATAAACCAAGAAAGCGCAAACTCCTTTGTAGTGAAGATTTTCCTATGGTGGAAAACATACTGACTTTTTCAAAACGCTCGCACTGGAGACTCCTTCCCTAAGCGTTTACCAAACACATCCTTAAAAAAATTTCACCAGACGAAAGAGAATATATGTTTCTGTATCCTCTGAGACACACGTGCTTCTGCTTTGCATGTAAATAACATGGTTTAGATTATTTGTTTACGTGTAGCATTGCAAGTTCCTCTGAGTGAGTCGTTATCATAGTAACAACAATTATATCGAATGTATTCATGTAAAGTTGTGATTTGGAGTCAGAGCTGGAACTACTGTCAGAGCTCAGGTTTAGAAAATGAATCCACACCTTCAGGTTTGAGAGGTAAACCGTGCGGAGTTTAAAAACAAGGCCGTTTTAATGCCCCATCAAAGTATCTGTGCAATGTCGAGAACAACATGTTCACACTTGTTCTCAGGATGAAAACAGATGAAATAAGAAACAGAGCTCACAGCCCAGCCCTTTACAGTCACGCTGCGTTAATGAGTGACTCGAAGCAACTTTGTTTCGTGCAGAATAGCGGTGATGTTAGTCCTCCGTGATCTGTGTGGTGTTCTTACGTTCTTCTCCTGCGCCCGAACTCGTCCGAACTTGCTTTAGAGAGATGTTTCTCAGAACACCGCGCACATCACGTGAGAGCCGACTGCACTCGTCCAGGGTGGACCAGCGGTGTAATTCTCTTTCTGAGAGTTTGCAGTGAGGAATAACTGGAATAGTGTTTTTATACTTACATTTATGGCATTTGGCAGACGCCCTTATCCAGAGCGACTTACATTTATCACATTTCTACATCTGAGCAGTTGAGGGTTAAGGGGTTTGAACTCATGACGTTCTGATCAGTAGCCCAATGTCTTCACCACTGAGCCTCCACTGCCCACTTCTTGTTGAATTTTTTTTCCTTAAGTAATTCCTTCCCTTCGTCCCATCGTTTAGCTCTGGGCTTTGTAGTCATGATGGATTTCCCACTGTTCATTCATAGTAACATTTAAATCCTACAGTGGGAAATCAGTGACCTCGTCATCCAGCAGTTTGGACATGTTGGTCTCGTCAGGTGCGCGATGACGAAGATTTAAAGAGCTGCGTTTCAGCACAAGTGCGAATCGCATTAATGAAAAGCTCCTCGCTGAGGCTTTTGTTTTCAGGTCAGGGCTAAATGGACTCGACTGTCAGTACTAACGCTGCACTGCCTGCTCTGTGCTATAAAAGGAAAGCGTTATGGATTCAGAGCACACAAAACCTCTGAGCAAGCACAACCGTGAGCTCAAGCTGTGCGTTATAAAAGATCCTTGCTTATTTTAGATACTCGAGTTTATTTAAAAAACAAAAAAAAAGAAGAAGAAGTGGCAGCTTAATTTATTCATGGTTCTGTATCCTTGGATAAACGTGACCCAGTTTCCTAATGTGGATGATCCTCTGTTTAATATGAGAGGCGTAGAGTTCTAGGGAACACGGTGTATAGGAAGAACTCCTTTATATCCTCAAGCTTTAGTGTTGTACTAAACAACAAGGCAGTTATACAACACTTCTCAAAAAACCTGCCGATCCTGGTGGTATTAAGATGAGGACGTTTGATTGATAATGGCACTGTGTAATGGTTGATGTTTGTGTGCTTAAAAAAATAAAAAAGGTGAACCTGTGTAAACTAAAATGCCACCGAGAGAGAAGTTAATCTTAAGCCTAAAGAAGTTCATCTTAAATTATACTACTAGCATAGCTGACTAACATCTCTCAGTATTTCCTGTTTTTTTCACGCTAAACCCAAATAATCTCAATCTCTCTATCTCAATCTCTCTATCTCTATCTCTATCTCTCTCTCTCTCGTGTATGCTTGCCTGTGGCTGTAACCTGGATAGATTAGACATCACTTGCTCAGATTGGTCTTTTTTTAAATTCAAGAAAGGATGAAAATGTTTAATGTTGGACGAAAGTATATACTTTCCTGCTAGTCCTGTGGACACACTATGCAGTAATCTCATTAAAGTGATGGCCATATTTCTGACAAAATGACTATTCAGGTTTTAAAAGCATAACCCGAAGGCATTAAGCGTTTATCCGCTGCAGTGTAAGTACGGATGTGCTGTGATCTAGGCAGTGTAACTCACACCGAGCGACTGACGCTTTGAACGTGCTACATCTGGCACGAGCCATCTCACTTCCTTACATCTTACATTTTAACACCCAATTTATTTTCACGTCCTTGCAAGGCGGAGTGTTTAACGAGCGGCGTCGACCGGCTCCGGCCGTACCGCAACAGTCAGACGACGAGCAGCGAAATCTCTTCACAAACCGATTTCCGAGCGCGAGAGAGGGATTGTACGGGATCAAGTCCTGCTTTGGACTTTACACTCTGCAGTTGCGATTAAATTTTAGTCAAACTTGAGTTTGACCCTGTGCACTGCTTACCTCGCAAAACTCCACCACAGAGACAAAACTGCTGCACAAGGGGAAAAATATCAGCTTAAGCATACAGTGAGGAAACTTGACTCATTTACACATTCACTGCGACACTGGACTAAAAATACTGCATAGTGGCGTGTTCAAGTCAAGTGGGTTTTTATTGTCATTCCTTTATGTAGCTGGTGTACATCAGAACGAAATGTCTAATGTTTCTCAAGACCATGGTGCAACATATAACAGTACAGTTCACAACACTACATAAAGACTACGTATGGTCAGAGCCGTATCTCCCTGTAGCTCTCGCCGGGTTTCGTACTGAAGTTAAACAGGGTTGCGTTTGGTCAGTACCTGGATGGGAGACCTCCTGGTGAAAACTAAGGTTGCTACTGGAAGTGGTATTAGTGAGGTCAGCATTAGGATGATAATGAGTCCTTATTGGTCACATATACATATGCACAATGAAATTCTTTTTTTCGCATATCCCAGCATGTCAGGAAGTTGGGGTCAGAGCAGAGGGTTAGCCATGATACAGCGCCCCTGGAGCAGAGAGGGTTAAGGGCCTTGCTCAGTGGCCCAACAGTGGCAGCTTGGCAGCGCTGGGGCTTGAACCCGCGACCTGCCGATCAGTAACCCAGAGCCTTAACCGCCAAGCACCTGAGGGGGTGCTCACCCTGTGGTATGTGTGGGTCCTAATGCCCCTGTAAAGTGTAAAAAAAAAAAAAACCCCAAAAAAAACCCCAAAAAACCAGCACTGTCTTTCGGATGAGACGTTAAACCGAGGTCCTGATTCTCTGTGGTCATTAAGAATCCCAGGACACTTCTCGTAAAAGAGTAGGGGTATAACCCCAGTGTCCTGGCGAAATTCCCCCATTGGCCTTTATCTATCATGGCCCCATAATAATATCCGTTCCTGAAATGGCTACATCTCTCTCCTCTCCACCAATAGCTGGTGTGTGGTGGGTGTTCTGGAGCACTATGGCTGCCGTCGCATCATCCAGGTGGATGTTACACACTTGTGGTGGTTGAGGAGATTCCCCCATACAATGTAAAGCGCTTTGATTGCCTAGAAAAGCGTTATGTAAATGTAACTAACAACAAAAAAAAATTAGCAGTGAGACAGATGCTATAACGCTACCCTTATGCCTTTTTCATCTTAAATTGAGATTTTATCTGGAAAACACTCATAACCTGCAAATAGCCTCACACCCCCTGGCTTATTACGCTTAAATGAAAATCCTGAAACCCTAATTCAATATTCATTCGTTTTTAAAGACTTTCAAATAATATGAAGATATTTACTCATCCTTGTTAGATTTTTTTTTTTTATATCCTGGGGTTTTGAGAAGAGTTTTAATATACCTTGTGATAAGCTTGTGCTCTCATTGTGACTCTTACAGAAGGAAAATGGTGGGTTCTGGAGAACGGAGTCCTCAACATCACCAGCATCACCTTCGCAGACCGCGGCAAGTACACTTGCATGGCTTCTAACGTTCACGGCGTGGCCAACTGTACAGTCACTGTGCGCGTGGTCTTCACCAACGGAGACATGGGCGTGTACTTCGTGGTCGTGTGTCTGGTGACTTTCACCATCATCATGGGATTGAACGTGACTCGGCTCTGCATGATGAGCAGCCACCTGAAGAAGACCGAGAAGGCCATCAACGAGTTTTTCCGCACCGAGGGGGCGGAGAAGCTCCAGAAGGCATTTGAGATCGCGAAGCGCATCCCGATCATAACGTCTGCTAAAACGCTGGAGCTCGCCAAAGTCACGCAGTTTAAGACCATGGAGTTCGCACGCTACATCGAGGAGCTGGCACGCAGCATCCCTCTCCCGCCGCTGATCATGAACTGCCGTACTTTCATGGAGGAGATCCTGGAGGTGGTGGGGGTCGAGGAAATGAGGCACACCTTCGTTCGGCAGGCGCCCGAAGGTCAAGAAGGCACTTCTCGTGCTGCTGGTTGGGCTGCCAGTAACGTTTTCACCATTCTGCAGATCCGAGACCGACCGAGAGACCGAGAGAGAAGCGGATCTCCTACGGCAGACTCGGATGACGCGTCACTGCACGAGCAGCCTCAACACATGGCCATTCAGGTCTCCATTCACCCACCACTCGATGAAGCAAGCTGCAACGTCGAGGCTCCTCCTCTCACAGATATGGATGCCTGTCCCACTCCTTCAGCTGAGGAAAGTGTGGAGACCGAGCCTGAAGAACCGGAGATAACTGTGGAGATGGAGCCAGAGAGAGAAGAAGTAACGCCTCCGACAAGCCAAGTCATCTACGAAAGCCATGTTTAATATCCTAGAAACAGGATGATTCTCTTGCTATGCATTTCACTAGTTTAAAAAAAAAAAATAATAAAACATCAACGTGGCGTTCTGACACGTTGGTGTTTTGTCCCAATCCGAATGAAACGCTCAAACCGTTACAGGTTCACTATCGATCATCCTGAGAGAACACTGAGACTTTTAAAGTTTTTTTGTTGTCCCATGACAATTCATGTTGAATCTATCGGATGTCCTAAAAGTCTCCATACATGGGGGACTACAGTATGTTTCCAAGCACCACGTGAGTTGTGCCTTCGTCAGTGGATGTTCCTGGACGTCCACTTCTCAGTCTGTCTGTAACTCTTCCAGTCTTTTTGAATTTGTTAATAAGTTTAGCAACAGTGTCGTGTGTGTGTGTGTGTGTGTGTGTGTGACGTGCTCGCCATGTTTCCTGTTAAAGTCCAACGCAACCCTGCGACAGCTTCCTGATCCAGCCATGGGAATGATTTCAATACGTTCTTCTTTTGACGAAGGCGTTATTAAATTCTATCTGAAAATAAATAAATAAATAAATATGAATATATAAGTATGAAAAATTCTGGAAGACGTTTTGTTAAAAAGTGTTAATTACCCTTTGTATGGAGACGTTTGGGACACCCTGTATTTTGGAAGAATGAATCACCACAATCAAATACTGGGTTTTATATTTATTACTTTACTAGGAACTAGGGCTAATCCTGGACGTAGTCAGCTCGATCTATAAGAGCTCGTGGATATATATGTAAATTGAGCATTTCATAATCTGCTGATTGATGATGACGACGACGATGTAATTAATCATTTTAGATGTGGAGTGTTCTTCGTCACTGAAACTGTAATGAACGACTCAATAAGACTCGGTTTATGTTTAATGCATGAGAAATACATGTCGAGTTCTGAGTTTGTTTCTCTAAATGTTATCCACTAGGCAGGACTAGAGGAATAATTCATCTTTATGTTGAACCACCACTGTAGACCTTATATTATTATAATTAATATAATGATAATTATTAGTGGTTTTACTGTATTAAATAGTATAAGGTGTGGTTTTTTTTTTTGGTTTTCATTTTCATTACACTAGTCTCTATTTTCACTTTTCAGACGTTTATCCATTATTTATTCCTTTTCTGTAAATCAATAGAAACATCAGCACGTATTTTGGAAATGCACGTACATTCTGCAACCTTAAATCCCTAAATTAGTTTCTCTTTCAATGTGGCTTCGAGCATTTCAATCCTCACTGCTTGTAAAAGAAATACTGAGCTGTGAAGAAAACTGGGAGAGGGACCAGAGGGCATTATTGGATTTCTCCCTTCATTAAGTTTCTTTCTGAGGAAATAAAAAGCTCCTGTTGTGTAACCATCAGGTCTGAGTGTGTGGTTTCTTGCCTTTGGTGCTCTTTCAGTTATGGTCCTCAAAATGATTTTCACTCGAACCTACCTAATTAGGATGTACATGATATGGCCACAAGTTTGTGGACAGCTGACTATCAGAACTACATGTGCTTTTGTTGAACATGCCATTCCAGATTTATTCCCCCTTTGCTGTTATATAACTTCCACCGTTGTATAACGCAGGAGCATTATTGAGATCAGGCACTTTGAGGCCGTTTCACAATTCTACACACACAGAGCCCGCTACAGATGAAATATCATGTCCGCAATCAGTTAAAATGAACCGTGAACAAATGAGCTGTGAATGGGAAAGCACCTGTGGCTTGTTCGGAGACAGAATATTGAGACACAGAGGGCTGTTTATTTAAATAGGACAGTGATATATCCCAAAAATAAAGTTTTATTTTTTGTTTTACCACATAATATGTTGGAATATTAGGAAGTAAATATTTTGGTTCCATTTGTCCTCAGATGAAGAAAAGTAATAGACGGATTTGCATATCTGAAATATTTTAGTGCTCCACCTGATTTCGATGCTAGGGACCTGCTGAGCAAATCCATCTCCAGTGAGGCCACAGTGTACATGGTTCATCTCTGTACATAGGCTTGGTTAGCTTTTGATCACACTTGACTGCATTACTGAAGACAAACTACTGAACCCAGAGGGCCTCCCTGGACTGTATTTGAATAACACATGCACTGGAGACAAGAATAAACACAAACAGTGCAAGGGGGTTTTACACTTGTGCAACCAGAATAGAAAATTTGGGCTATGAGGACAAATGATGGTCAGTGACTCACACAATGAAGTCAGTAGTATGTGTGTGTGTGTGTGTGTGTGTGTGTGCGCGTGCACTTTGTGATTTAAAAAAAAAAAAAAAAAATTTTAAAGAGGTTGAAATGTACACAATTATGTCAAAAACAAACAATTGCACAAAAGGTGGTAACTTGTATAAAAATCTGGGGATATAACAGAAATGGCATCAGTGTGGAAACAGATGAGTAATTTCACCCTGGGAGAGACCATGCTGCTGCACCATGTGGACACATGTGGACCCATCTCATGGCAAAAAGACCTGTAAAATATCTCAATAGGGTTGCATCAAATGGAGGTCATTAATGGCCTTTTTTTTTTAATTTTAAAAAAATTTTTTTTATATATAAATGAGTCATAGACATGAAGGGTAGTTTGATGCCAGAACTTCCTTTTCCCTTCTGATGAGCAAGCACTTAAAAATCTCTCTCTCTCTCTCTCTCTCTCTCTCTCTCTCTCTCTCTCTCTCTCTCTCTCTTTCTC
>JANDJT010000206.1:17751015-17765131 GCA_024331685.1 Stegophilus panzeri | reverse complement strand
TCTATCTATCTATCTATCTATATAATGAGAGTGTGTGTGTGAGAGAGAGAGAGTTTGTTTTTGAGATTAAGTTTCTTTGAATATTTTTTACATATGTAAATTACAGGACACTTAATAAAGACAAATCATTTGTTCACTGTCTTAAAGGTGGAGGCAGTGATATTAATACTGAACATTTGTTGTTGTTCAGCAGCAGTCAGTAAAATATCTGTCCTCTGGTCTCTGCAGTTTCCCTGCCTCTGTCCAACCCTTGTGTGTACTTATGGACATTTTTTCTTTCATCTTTTAAATTTTTTTTTTTTTTTTTTTTTTTTTTTTTTTTTAAATAAATCATTCTGTCTGAGTGAATGAAAACAGCATAAATTTTGCAAAATGTGTATATTTTTATTGTAATTTTAATATCTCACCCTCATTTGCTTTCATAAATGTTTTAAACTAGATACACAAAATAGTTACACTCAGGACCTTAAGGACAAAAATGTCCCCATTCAAACTGCAATATTTAATCCCTGTGATTTAAGCATGAGATCATGCACTCTGTGTTAATAGGCTTTAATTTTGTTGACAAGGTTTCAAAACATTGAATTTTTAAAACATTTTCTGAAATGTATTTTCTCAGGTTTAGTCTCATGGGGTAAATACCTGTTTTTCCTTTTTTCTGATTCTGCTGTATTATAGAGCGCTGCAGACCAACTGAATACATGATGCAGCTATAACTGTGTGTATGTATATATATATATATATACATAATGTATGTATGTATGTGTGTGTGTGTGTGTGTGTGTGTGTGTGTGTGTGTGTGTGTGTGTGTGTGTGTGTGTGTGTGTGTGTGAGAGAGTGACAGTTTGAAAGGAAGAAATAACATTGTAGTGGAAATGATGAATCGCACCCCATGTATGAGTCACAGAAGGTTACTGAGCTTTGATGATTTGTGCATTATGTAAAGAAACCAGTGTTTTAAGGGTTAAAATTCTGAAAATAAATGAATGTTTTGTAATTATGATCAAAACCGCTAGTGAAAAATCGAAGTCAGTGAAAGTGGAAAAACATTAATATATAATATTTCTATGACAGTTTAACATGGACATTTTTGTCCTTTATGGATCAAAGTGGTAGTTCTTTTTTTTTTTTTTTCTCTCTCTTTTTAATCTGACACTGCATAAAAAAATATGAACAAACATCATTAATTTTGACGCAATCACTGACATATCAAAGACTGTAATAATCAAAGAAAGGAATTCTGCTTAGCATTTAGTATACAGAAAATAATAATTTTTATTATTATTAAAAAATAAATAAATTCGACATCAATGAAAGTGGGGGAAAAATATTAAAATATAATATTTTTAAGATAATGTTTGGACATGGACATTTTTGTCCTCTATGGACCCATGTATAACTTTTTTAATTGATGCACAAATTATGTGGCTCAACATCCAGCCATTACAAGGAGGAGTCTCTACCAACCTGTTCACCATAAAGCTCCGCCTCTTTCAGGGGTGTGGCTTTAGATGAAACCCTGAGGGACTACAGCATGAGCTTTTAAATATTAACCTTACAACACCATAGTTCTGTCATACCTGCACTCACACTCAAGGTCCTGTATCACTAAAGCACTGGTGTGTGTGTGAACACTGCAATGAACACGCATGAGATTTAAACAGATCATTTTAAATAATTTAATCTTACACCTTTCAAATGTACAATCAAACCATCAATCATATGTAACTGTACTTAAAATTTACAGTAATGTACAAATCTAGCGCTAATATAAATTAAAAAAAAGAAAAAAAAAAAAAGAAAAAAGAAGAACATTGTGAGAATAAAGTCATTTTAGCCTTTTTTCCCCCCTCCTTCATAACCTGACAAACACAGACTGCAGTTGAGATCTGAGACGAACCGCTTACAACGCGGAGGACGAGGACAAGAGACCAGTGCCAGGACATCATCAGTAGAATTTTAGAGGTTGCAATAACCCCCCCCCCCCCAAGAGTGTGGAGAATGCAAAAACTGAACTGTTAAAAATGATTAATTCAGTAGAGATAAGCAACAAACACACACACACACACACACACAAAAAGCAGCACTGAAGGAAGAAAGGACAAATTTGATGGTGATGAGGACGAAACCCAGTGAAAATCTGCCCGTCCATTCAGACTGTGGCATTAAATATTGACTTATTTTTCCCAGAACACTCCTTGAACCGGAACAGTAATAGAGCGTTCAGATCTACAAATGCACTTTAATTCTGATTTCAAAAAACAAAAACCGCATAGCAGGGTGTGCTGTTCTAGAAAAATACTCAAGACCGATGATGTGCTGTGACCTCGTACTGAAGCTTTCAGAACGACAGGGTTTTCACCTCCTTGTATAAAGGTCCATTTAAGTGGTCCAGGCTGTGATTATTACAGTGATTAATTACAGCACAGTACACGTTTCTGAGATACAGCGGGCATCGGACGTTGTTTTACTAACCAGCTACACCGGTACTCACAATAGCAAGCAGCTGATTTGACATGAAAGAAGATTTGAGTATACGATGGTACGTTTTGTCTCGTTGTCGGTGTTCCTCCGCGTTTCCGTGGACACCTTTTTATTGCGCGGGTCACGCGCCATTACGGTATCGCTGGAAAGACATCCGGAAATCTCAAAAGGATTCCGAGTATTGTGATGTACGTGTGGTGGTCTGGGAAAAGCCGTCAAACCTGACTCTGAAAAACAGCCAAAACAAAAGCAAACATTTTGGCCAAAGTTGCTTTTTTTCCTGCCCGAATCATACGTGGACACAACAAATGCAATATATATATATATATATATATATATATATATATATGAATGATCTGATTAAAGTTAAAATCCGGGGCGAACTTTTATTCAGTTATTTTTCAAGCTACAAAATAATCCTAAAAGGACGCATGCGCCGAGATGAGTCATTAAGTCACGAGTCCGCTCCAGGTACACACACCTGCCTGAAAGGGACTCGAGACGGTAAAGAACAGGACTTTGAAGACGTCACGTGTCTTACTAAAACCGAGAGGACGTATACAGTGAATAATACATCTAGCATTCGTAGCGATGTGTGTCCCGAAAACAAACAAACAAACAAAAAAAACTAAACAAAGAGATATGAGTACAGATGCAGTTCGATGGACAGGTCAGGAAAATGTAACTGGCCTCGTGCTCTTATTTCTCCCAGTTCTGTAGTGCTGAAAATGAAAAGAAGAAAAACTGAAGAAAATCACTTTAGGCAACTTTGCACATGGTGGTGTCAAACTTCCTTTTGTACATTTGATCATCTCACAAATGATAAATACTTGATGGATCACAGTTTCATCATATTCTCACACACACACACACACACACACACACACACACACACACACACTTTGTCTTGCCTCAGATGGAAAAAGCGAAAGACAAGAGTGACATCCTGACTGGAATGTAGGGGAACTTTTCCTTTTCTCGCTCACTAAACACACATTCGAACACATACCTACACACACACACACACACACACACACACGCTCTCTCAAGCTCATGTGTTACAGGTAAACAACGATTGCGGAGTCTTTAGTGGGAACGCGGCAGGGCGGTTCAGGTGGCAGGAGTCACAGCGGTACGTGATCAACGTTTCATCGTCGAGGTCCCTCCTCGCACTCGTGCGGCTCATCATGACCTTTCACCCCACTGAGGTCTAACAAGATGAGACCGAGCAAAGGTGCTTGAGCCGGATCAGTGCACGCCCATGCGCGAGAACGTTAGCGTTAGTGCATTTTCATCAATGGCTGAAGCTCTGGATCATCTTTCAAGCCTTTTTCCAAGGAAGTCCGTCTCCTTGTTCTTATTCTTCCTGGATGGAGATCTGGAAGATTCCACCGGTGCAGCCGGTCCTCAGATCGGAGCCATGCGGGAAGGGGGAAGGGGAGGTGGGGGGGCGGCGGGGGCTGGACACAAACGGGTCAGTGGGACATATTGTCCAGTAATCGGACCTCCTCTTCGCTCTCCTCTCCCTCGCGTCTGGTGTAGGAGGGCACTAATTGAACATTATGGATTCGGGATCCTGGTTTGCCATCTGGGCCATGTGACGGAGGATATCTTTTTTTGTGATAATACCAAGGAGACGCCTGCGTAGAAGGAAAGAGAAAGGAAAGAAAGAAAAAGATGAAAATCAGGAATGAAGCACGGATAAGAATAAGCAAGTGTGGAACAATCAAATGTGGGTCTTTCTGTTGGCAGCAGGGAGATATATTCATTTTTATATTCATTTCACATCTCAATTGGATTTTTCTAGCCAAAACACTGGTGCTGTAGAACAGTGCCAACAGAAAGAACACCACACACACGGGCTGAGAGGAAGACGTTAAAGTGATGATCAGTGACCTGCAGCACCTAGAGAGAATCAGAGAGGTGAAATGAAACACGACGGACAGAGCACACAGTGAACACACCACCACGCATCCGTGATTTCAGCCTCAAGAAACTGATGTAAACCAACACACACACACACACACACACACAGGTGAGCAACACTGGTCAGCGTCTTCATCTGAATTCAAAAGCACATACAAAACTGTTAGTGATGTTTGGTATTAAAGTGGAATTAAGCATTAATGCAAATCAAATACATCCAAAGGTTGAGGTCTCGTTAATAAGGAAATAAAATGTGCTCTTGAATTGCATCATGAAATGGGCTCGAGTTCCACAGCTGTCCGTGTGGAGGTGTAACAGGGAAGAGAGGGAGAAACTAAAGCGTTGTGAGGAACAGAATCGGTTCTGAACAGTCTGAATCCAGAGTGACTCCCTTTTTTCGGGCCACATTTACTAAAACAACGTTCAGCTGGATACGTGCACGTCCAGCTCTGCTAAGATGCCGAGTTACTGGACAACGCTACAGTACACACACACACACACACACACACACACACACACGGAGTCACTGGTTGTGCATAAGGCAAAAACTAACTGTATGTGCTTCCGTTAGGCTGCTTGTGTACGAGGTGTTTTTAAGGAGAGGAATATCACGTGACCCTCGCGCTGTAACCATAACAACAGGCCGAGCTAGTACGAGCTGGCTCGCCTGTATTATTACTACTAACTATTATTATTTATACTACATTGCTGATCAAAACTCGATTCTTCTTCTTCGTCAGGAGTCGATTCATTTTCTAGAACAGCAGCTCTGACCAAGCTCACACAAATGCACTTGTGTAATCGATTATACTTCGTGTAATAACGTATGCAGGGACTTGGATGGATTTTTAAAAAGTTGTGAAGTTTTCTGTCACGAGATGCTTATTTAGCATTTTTAGACAGAGTCTCCAGAGTCGAGGCTTTTTTATTTATTTATTTTTATTTTTTTTTACACTAACTGTAAAATGTTCTGATGTTCTTTAAAAATCTTCAGTATGGGGCTTGGTCGGTTCCTCCAGAACACAATTTGTTTTGTTTTTGGGAAAAAATAAGAGCGGATGCTGAGGGAATGACTGTAACTGGCTTCACAGATGTTCCACAACATTAAATGTAACTATAAATGGATAAAAAGGTGTTCTTTAATGAATAAAAAAAAAATGCAAGTGTTGGAACATTGCTGTGGTGTAAAAGGAATAAAACACCATGTGGAACTGTTATTGGATAATAATCAACTTCAGGATGGTAACGGCGCTCGCTTTTAATATAACGTCACGTGTGTTTGATTCCTTACTTAAAAATAAACATTACGTTCTTTTAAACATTTAGTCTTTGTGGACGAGTTATAATAAGCAGTGTCAAAATGCTAATACTATTATTACTATTATAATGGCATTAAACTTCTATATGATCAGTAGCTCTTTCAATAAACATATTTTTATGCAAATTTTGGGATGTCACATAAAAACTAAAAAAAAAATTAAAACACTGGATGGAGACACCAGATATGAATAAAATCTCCAAAACGCACATAAGAAAAAAAAACAACCCTTTTTAATTGAGGCGGATATTTTTTGTATTCGATAAGAAGACATGTGCGTAAGCTACGATGGAAACACGTTTACTGAAAAAATTCCTCGATGCGCATCAAAACAAAAAGTCACGTGACTTTGCCTCAACAAATCATGTGAGTGGATAATTGGCTCAGAAAAGTAAAAACGGCGGAGAGCGAGACGCGCCGTTTTCCCCGGAAGTGAAGATTTTGTTCTCTTGAACACACGGAGGTGAAAACGGTGCTTTACCCGCACACGTTTTATGCGATATTCCAATTTAAATTTATTATTATTATTATTATTATTATTATTATTTTAATTCGTAACTTGGATGGAAACAGAGCTAGTGATAAGACTATTTTCCCTACAGGCTCCTTGTCCTTGTTGGTTTTTCCTCATTTACCTCCCTCCAAGTTGTAGCCTGACTGGTTGAGGGATATAAAATACTTTGACGTCACTTGGCACGTTTCTTAAATATTTTTTTTTTTTTACTTTTAAAGAGCACATTACGGTGCCAAAATTTTAAGCGGTGTTTTAAAAGCAGGAGCTTCCCGTAGTATTACGTGTAAAACGTGTGCTGGTGGCTAAAGGAAAAAACACCTGGTGTGAAAGCAGCCTAAAGAGCTTCAGTAAATCTGATGCACAGTGCACGCTGCGAATAAACAAACCACGTGTGTGTGTGTGTGTGTGTGTGTGTGTGTGTGTGTGTTGCATTGCATTTTAACCCGGGGGGGGGGGGTCACTTTGTAAAGCAGACAGGAAGTAGCTAGCTCTGTACGAGAGACTGGACTGGGCGTAGCGGGATTAGTACACACAGAGCAGGAGGAGCATGAATACGATCGTGAAATGTTGGTGAATCGACACAGACGGTCAGAAGAGGTGGAGCGGAGGGACTTAAGTGTATGGAGTGGAGGACGTGTTGGTTTGAGGCTGGGTGCTGCTACAGTACGTCTTCTATACAGCCAGGAACAAACCACCACGCAACAAACTCACCTTACTACTGACTACTACTAGCACTACTGAGGGGGTATACACGTGTACAGAAATAAGAGGAAAATAAAACAGGCACAGAAGAAAGCTCAGCTACACAGCCTGTTACTCGCCGAACTTTTACGAGGCGGTGCTACGAGTGGGATCACTCTTCTGCAATCTGTTGCCCAGTGGACGCTGACCCCGACCCCAGAGGAGGAATTTAGAGAATAAAGAAAAACAAACAGATTTAGAAGGAGGTTATCATGAATTAGACTGGAGGTATGTATATGAGATGTGTGTGCTTTAAGAGTACATGACTGTGAGCTCTACTTTCGAGTGGGCGATACAGCCAAATCTAGCACCGTCTCAAAGTTTTACATCTCAGCATACACGGTTCATGGAAAGACTACCACCTGCAGCAAAAAAGCTGGCTTTTCTCAATCCTGTGTGCGTTTATTAATTAACAAAAGACATTAGATTAAAACCCAAACAAATCGGTTTACTTAAATCCTGAAGGTATTTGTGTCAGAGAATGTTCTCTGAGAAATTAGACCGAGTCACGTGGCCATTACTTACTTGACAGACAAAACGGTAAAGATCCAGTATTCTTACAGCTAAACAGTCATGTGCATAAATGTTAATTAGATTAAACAGGAAGGTCATGGATTGTTGCTGTTTTCCCTCCGTGATAACCGTTTAATGTTAGCAATTCCACACACAGTACAGTCTGCTCCTGCCTCACTCTTTTACAGAAGGAATAAAACAGGATAAGGCGTGCGCTTATAAGAAAAGAGTCAACCACGGGGCGCCAGGCCGTCGACGCCGAGCCGATACCTCCCTACAGCTGATTATTTTCCAATAACAGCACGCCCTGAGGCGTTTTATTCCTCTAATACCACGACCACGTTTTTTTTTTAAATGAAAGAACATGCCTTACTTATCAGTTTATAGTTACATTTAATGCTGTGCCAAAACAGCTGCCTCCTCACCAGCCTCTATTTCTACTCTCAACGTTATTGATCATGTTATGGAGAAGAAATAACTAAAAGTTAATTCCTATGCAAAGTCCTGAAGGCGTTTCCTGTATAACGTAGTTTTACTTCTGTACCGGTACCAGCGCTGACAACAAAGACTCCTTCCATAAATGTTTATATGTTTTTACATTTTATTTCTTAAATCGCATCACGTTCTTATTTAAATTGTATTAAGCATGTCCACCCTACAACTCCCTGTGAATTAGCTATTAAAAATAATTTTATATATATATGAGCACAATTTATCTGATCTGTAGCCGGAACTATTGCCAGAGTAGTTGTTATAGAAAATGAATTCAGCGCTGTGGTATATGGCAGAGTAACCAACACACAGCAAAAATTATATCTTAGCAAGCGATATCTTGAATCTAGTCAGATTTATCTACTATTTCTTATTATAAGATTACAATAAACCAAATATAAGATTACTAAAGTTATTCCTATACAGATTTGTACTACTTCTAAGCTTGAAATGTTCTTGTTCTACTGGCAGATCATTTTTCTTCATACTAGAAATGAATGCTTAAAATCTGCAAAATAATCTATCAATAGAACCAAAACAAAACAAAAAAAAGTAGTAGTAAAGCTTAAAAACAGTAAAATGTGTCTAGAAATAGGTTTAATAATCTTATATTTGGTTTCTTGGTCTGAAACCCTCCAAAACCCTAAAAAAAAAATAAAAAAAAAACCCAGAAAAAAAGCCACCTATATTTAAAAAAAAAAATTAAAATAAAAAAAAAAACAAAAAAAACAAACCCCTCAAAAACGCCAAAACCCCCCAAAACCATAAAAAACTCTGAAAAACTCATAATAAAACTCTTATAATAAGAAATATTAGATAAATTTGACTAGATTCAAGATCTTTAAATTGCTATGATGTCATATTAGGAGATGCCCACAAGATTTTTCACCGAATAAACAAGTTTTTAGTTGGTTTTGCTGAACTGAGATTAAAAAAAACCCACTAGCGGTACTCTGCTGCTCTGGTCATGTATTAAAGACTAAATCACTGTAGCAGTAATAATCCTACACTGAAGGAAGACCACAAGGTCAAACCAGTGACACGCTACAATCAGGTGTTGATAAATGTATTCTCAATTATCTGACAATTCCCCAAAATTTCGTTCACATCATCAGATGTGTTCCGACTAAACGGTAATGGGACACTGCATTAGTCTTGCACTTTGACCTTGTGTAACCATGTACTTGCGAGTATCATGTTCCCAAACCAACATCGTATTCTGGGAAAGTGGCTGTAAGGAGGAGGAGGAAGAGCTACTTTCCGCTACTTTGTCTTTTCTGTTTTTGTCCACTCATGCATCCCTCCTAAGAGGCGGGGCCTAAAAGCTCAAGTGGGCATGATATGGGCGGGGCTAATCACCAGCGGCTCCGTGTGCTGCTTGAGCTCCTCCAGATGCTCTAAAATATTCTTCTTAGTGATGATGCCCAATACAATCCTGCAACACACACCGTGTCGATCGTCACTTAGCAAAACACTCACACAGAGACAAACAAAAAAAAAAACCACCACAACACAATCAAATCAACAGAAAGTAAACAACACCACAGAAAAGTAAATAATCAAACAACTTAAAAACTAGCAAAGAAATGAAGGCAAGTAGTTATAAAACTTTAAATTATTGAACAAAAGAAGGGTTTTAAAAAGAAAACTGGCATGCTTGATGAGAAATGAAAATGTATTTACCCAAGATGCTCGCAAAGAGTGATCTGATGATGTTTTCAAAGTGTACCTTAGCTTTTCCAACAGCTGGTATGATCGCTAATGCATGATATGGACACAAGGAGGCGCTCTATTGCATAGGGCAACTGATCTGAGTCAAGACCATTAAAAGCTACTGCAAATTGTGACTGGAAAACATTTACTATACTGTGTGGCCTTCTGCATTTCTCCTTCAAAGCACACCGCACGCTCGCAAAGGTCCATGTGTAACTGCTCCTTAACACTGAAGGAGTAGGAAGTCACATGACGGAATTAGTGCCATGGAGGTGCTGACATACATATACACACACACACACACACATATATATATATATATATATATATATATATGTGTGTGTGTGTGTGTGTGTGTGTGAGTGAGAGAGATATATACACACACATTGTGGTTTAGAAAGACAGGCAGGGACTAGGTCTGACCATCAGCAGAGGTGTGTGTGTGTGTGTGTGTGTGTGTGTGTGTGGGTGTGTGTTTGGGTGTGTGTTTGGGTGTGTGTTTGGGTGTGAGACAGAATGAGGTGCAGGTCTGCAGATGGCTGATGTATCAGTTAGTGGCTACAGAAAGGGGAAATGCAAAAAGTAGAAATAGCTGCTGGAATTTTTATAAAATCTGCAGCTGTATGTAATTACCTGTTTAGTCTCCAGTAGTTTCTCTTGCACCATGCAAATTCTGCCTCATTGTACCAACAAGTCCCTCAACCAAACCCGAGTCAATTTGCTGAATCAAGTTTGGAAAGGCTCGGTTGGTTAAAAAAAAAAAAAAAGATTATATAAATAAATAAATAAATAAATAAAACGTTTAAACCAAATAAATGCAGTTTTGTAAAAATTTCCAATCCCTCCACTGTCACGTTGTGCTTAAGGCCCATTTGCTGATTCTTAAATGTAAAGCTCCCAGAAATAAAACCCAGAACAGGACAAATTAGGATTCTCTGTTTAATCCGTTTCATTTCTAAAGACTCTTTGTTGTCTGATAGCACCACTGAGGACAAGCTTCCGTTGCTCATTCAGTGACCCAGTTTTTGTTTCCACCGGGTTGAGCAACAGAACATTATATAACCACATGTGGGTGTTTGATAATAAATGGGATAATTAGGGATGCACCGAAATTCCGGCTGGCGCAAATGGCAGAGAAAGCCATGGCAGAGAAAGGCCGAAAGCATGAGCTGAAAATATATTCCGCCATGCCCCGCCCATCAGTGCTCGGATTTCACTCTCGATCTAGCTGACGGTTACAGTCACGTTGCAACATTACTAGATTTAAAGAACGCTGCTTTGACGCAGAGAAAAATCGGCGTGCACGGGAAACGCTACAGGAGCCGGAGGTGATGAAAGCATCTGCTGAAGGATCGACGCGCAGCACAGAGCAGAGTGTGCCAGAGAAACGGGTGTGTACGAGTGATGAGGCGCAAACTCCCTCGCTTTCTCACGTTTGATGAGATTCTACAGGAAAGCGCCCGATCCACAGCAGCGCCGCGACAAGCGCAGCTACGCGTTCCATGGATCGAGCGCAGGTATTTATCCGCCACGCGCACCGGCTCTCCTGCCAGAACTTTTCTTCTTGAAGACAAACCTGACACTTTTCCTTAAATAGAAAGCAGTCCAGTTTGCTCTGTGTATAGCAATTACATTCAAATCTGTGTAGCCCTGCAAAACGTTGCTCTTGACTTGAGGTGACATCTATTTACAGCTCGAGGTTAGTTTTAATTCTATTGCTGCGGTTTTGCCCAATAACCTTGAATTAATTCATGCAAATACATTTACATAAAACAATAGAGGCCTAGTTCATTACTTGACTGCGTCTTTGCATTGCATAATAGCTTTCTAGAACTTTACATTATTTGGATAATTGGATTTTTTTTTTTTTAAACCGGTTGAATTTACATTTACATGTATACATTTAGCAGACGCTTTTATCCAAAGCGACTTACAAATGAGAAAATACAAGCAAATTTGATTGTTACAGAGCCGAATGAAGAATAATATATTCAATATTGTTTTTGTTTTGGTGTGTTCATTTCAATAAAAGTGTGATCATTTTATTGGTTTGTAGTTTTGCAATTCAGATTCATTAAATTCATGAAATGAATGAAAAAGTCTAACATTAATACAATTAAACAAAACAAAACAAAAAAAAAATCAAAATGAGGTTTAAATTTAAATTTTTTATTTTCAGCCAAGTGCATGCTGAATTGTCGGTTTCGGCCCAGAATTTTCCTTTCGGTGCATCACTAATAATCGTGGAGGACTGTGCTGCAAGTTATACTTATTTTACCATTAAAGGTAAAATCCTGTCACGTCTATACACGACATAGTAAACCATTACACACTGGCTGACAGACATTTTTAAGGAAGAAAAAAAACAAACAAAAAAAACAAAACAGATGATTTCAGTGCTTTTAACGGAGTGAGGAGCTGCTAAAACGATGTTTTGCATTGCAAAAAATAAATGGTCATTTATTCCTCAGACCGCTGACTCACCGTTACGATATTTATAACTCGAGTTTGATGAGTTACCATTTCAGAAAAATCATTGCCGACCTGAAGTTCTCTGCATTGCTGGTTCTTTAACGGTTCCAGTTCTAGCACCAGCACCTCGTTAGTGGGAATAGAGCTCTGAGAATACGAGCCAGAAGTGAAATTCAGTACTAATCCCCATCTGAGTCCTACTGATGTTCAGTAGCACATTCTCAAACTCCTACATTCAATACGATTAAGTAACTATTCTGATGCTCATGTAAGACTTGCTGCTTTTCTGGTAGTTTTTCTAATTAGTGACTAGATGCGTGTTATAATCTCAGATATCTTGCCAATTATCTGAGGAATTTCATTAGAGCTACTGACTACTGATCACAGTAGTCGTCATAGATCTCCGGTAGTTGAGGAGTAAAACGTCTTCGAGATTATAACTCAAGGCCCTGCTACTGGACATCTGAATGAGCTGGGTTACTGAAAACCTACAGCTCTATACGTCCTAATAAAACACCAGTAAAGACAGCGGAGGGGTAGAACTGTATTACAGAGGCAGCTCACTGACCTCGTTAGCCAAACATCAGAATTAACAGTGTACTCCATCATTTTTAGACCTAATCAATTACCAACCGAGCTGTGGGACTTGTTTGCATTACCCCCACACTATACGACGTGTGTGCGTGCGCGTGTGTGACCCCGGTTCTTTTCTGTGACTCACCCGTTGTGCGTGACGAGGCACTGGCGCAGGCCAAGCTTGCGGAAAATGTCCACGACGATCTCCATGGGCGTGTGGTCTGTGACGGTGAAGGGACTCATGTCCAGGATGCTGCGCAGCTTCAGAGGACGTGGGCTGTCTGCAGGAAGCGTTGGGGCATGCTGCGTGAAATACACGCGCGAGTTTAGCACGATGCCTTCCTGCTTCCTCCGTGCGTTCTCTGAAGGACAGAACGAGAGAGGTGGGGTTTTAAAGCAGCCCGAAATAAGTATCAAATCTTATTATAAAGACCACTACAGTCTTACCTATAGCTATAGTGATGTCCCTGCGCAGGGCGAACCCCACCAGTCTCTGGGACTCTTTGGAGACGATGACGGGGAAGCCGTTGAAGCTCGTGTCACTGATGACGGTCTGCAGTTCTCCCAGCGTCAGGTCGTCCTGAGTTAGCACGGCTAACGGCGGCTCATTACGTCGTGGCCGCATCACCTCGCGCGCCGTCGTGGTGTGCGTGAACTCCTCTTTCGCATCCAGGAACGGGTAGCCATTGAGGCGGATGTGGGCTTCGTAGATGCCCTCACGCCCGAACGCATCTCCCACCCACTTACTGGTCATCACTGCAGCCATGAGGGGCACGATGTACTCCAACCCGCCAGTCAGCTCGAACACAATGACCACCAGAGACACGGTCATCCGCGTCACGCCACCTGAGACATCGCACGGCACAAAGACATGAACACGACCACGCCTTTCCAGCTACCGAGATACATGCTTAACGGCAGTGTCCTTCATAGATGTATCGCATCTGGTGCAAGATCATTTTAGAATAAACTTTATTTAATCCGTCCAACACGCGTCTGAGCCGAACTCCAAGTGGCTTCCTGTTCACTATACAGTATATGCGCACTATAGTTTAGCTGAATCCATTAGCCAAAAGGTTTAGGGTTTTTTCCCCTTACAATATACACTACCGGTCAAAAGTTTAGACACTCATTCTTTATTTTCCCCCCACATTTTAGAATAATAATAGTCATCAAAACTCTGGTGTAACACAAATGGAACTATGGGAATTATGTTGTGATAAAAAAAATCCAAAATAAATCAAAATAATTTAGTATTTTAGCATCTTCAAAAGTAGACGTCCTTTTTGTCTAGAATTTCCAGAAATGTATTCTTGGCGTTTTCTCGACTGATTTCTTGAGGAATTTCCCTGAGATGCTTTTTAAAC
>JANDJT010000206.1:17724742-17749742 GCA_024331685.1 Stegophilus panzeri | reverse complement strand
TGAGCTGCCACATGGCGGAGTAAACCCCGGGCGTGGTGGTGGCCTCCGCGCCCTCCGGATATGCCTGGCTCCCGTTCATCTGGTTGCGATACTGGCACAGCTGCGACGACTCCAGCGGCCCGCAGTCCGTGAAGAGCTCCTTGATCAGCTGACTCGTGTTCTGCCGCGTGTACGGGTTGGGAAAAGCCACGATGGCTGTGATGACCGCCACCGTGATCACCTCCAGGACTGGGTACTTACCTGAAACATCAGAAACGAATGAGAATATTACAATCATCCCACTGTAAAACATGGCATGGAACTGGCTCTAGACTGTAAACAACAACAGGCTACCACGGTGTCGTCGAGATACCATTCGACTGCGCGTGGAGGTTCGTTAAAGCCAAAGGTAAAAACCTATGAGACCTGTGAGCATTTTTATTCCGTCCATAAGCAATTCAAATGGCCTTTATAAAGATGAGACATAAAACAGTGCGAAGATTTTTTTGGCCAAATTGTCTAGGAAGATCATAATACTGGCAATTGTAATGAACTTAATAGGAGCTGCATGGTGTTTAGCTGCTTATGCTACTGCTTTTTCGGTTGCTGTTTTTAATACTGTGCATTAGTAAATCCCCCAAATCTTATTCAAATTACAATTTATTCCTCCGGCACCGTGACAGCAGTCCAGTGGCCTTTACCGAAGCGTGTGGACTTGCGCCGGCGGCACCAGGCGATGTTGGCTCGGATGAAGAAGGCGCCCCACAGACCACCAAATACGCCAAGCAGGATGAAGGGGAAGAGCTCGAACAGGTACCAGGGCGTGTGGTACTCCACGTAGAACAGCACCAGGCGGCTGTTTCCGAACGGGTTAATGGAGCGAAGCACGAACGCCGCCACCAGGGCGGCGAAAAAGGACCGCCACAGCGTCTTCAGCGGGAAGTAATAACTCACCTGAGACAGAGGGGAAACATTTATTTCAGAAGTCTCACACGTGTGATAATTAAGTCATTACATTATTAGAAGGTTCTCTGCTAATCTTGCCTCCTCGAGACTGAAGAGAACTCCTCCTATAGGAGCTCCAAACGCCACGGACACACCCGCAGCCGATGCTGCAGACAGCACCTGTGCAAACACACACACACGGCAATTATTAACACTTAAACTATTTCACCGCTCGCAAACGTCGTATGATCGGACGTTACCTCTCGCTTCTTGGCCTCGTTCTTGCTGTACTTGGGGAAGAGGTATGAGAAGATATTTCCGCAGCAGCAGGCCACGTGTACCAGCGGGCCTTCTTTCCCAAGACTGAGTCCTGATGCCACGGCCAACACCAGAGTAATGGTCTTTATCATCAGTGTCCATTTGCCCAGGTAGCCCCGGATTATAAACCCGCTCAGGATGGTCTTAATCTGAAAGCAAGAGAGCGACGACGATGATGGTGAGTGAGAGAAAAGGATTGAGAGAAGGTATTAAATAAAGGCTCGCAAAAAGAAAGACCAGAAACCGAAATCGAATCTGCTGTAATGAAAGTGGTGCGTCTGTGACGCACGTGGAAGACATACCTCAGGGATCCCAGAGCCACAGGCGTACGGGGCAAACACCTTGACCAGAATAACCGCCAGGAAGGCAAAGGTCAGAGCCCAGTACGTGTACATGAAGTAGTTCATAATGTAGGAGCCAGGACCCTGAAACACACCACACACCAAAATATAGATCAGATTTATAGAGAAAGGGAAAATAAATAAATAAATAAATAAATAAATAAATAAACCAAGCAACCTAAACCTTTATAGAAACGCTAGAAATGTAATAATTCTCACTTTATTAAAACCAATTCTTAATTTTTCAGTTTTGAACAGATATTCAGTTGAATTTTAATGTGGGTTTTGTGAGGTTTTTATTTATTTATTGTTTTAAATATATGCTCATTTTTAGTCATTTTAGTTCTGGGGACATTCTGTAGTTAAGGAGCTCATTAAGGGTCAGAGAGGAATGCACAGATACACTCAGCACAGTATAACACCCTCAGAGCCAGTGAAACATGCCGCTAATGGTCCACAAGTAAAAACTTATCTGACTGACTGCAATACAAGTTTAAAAGAAAAAAAAAAGAAAAAAAAAAAGAAATAAAAATAAATCAGAGTGGAAAAAAAAAAAATCAATCATTCATTTTTAATTTAAATATGTATAGCTATCGTTACATTAAAAAAAAAAATTATGGTATTGTTTTTATTTCCATTTCTAAAGAATAAAATAAAATAATAAAAACAGTAAGGTTTTACTGTACAATGCCTTGCATAAGTATTCACCCCCTTGAACTTTTCAGTCCCTCCAGGATTTCGCGATTGCAGAAATGAACACAAAATCAAGGAAACTCCGCAATATTCGTAGGAGCGTGCAATTCATCAAAATGTCATCACGACGCACATTCAACCAAATCCCTCTTCGATTCACGTGCGTCAAACAGGAGTACAGGTAAAAGGTCTCGTTTACCGACAAACATCACTGCCAAAGACTATTTCGTGCAACTGCAATCTCACCAATTCAAGCAGTTTTCCGGAAAAAAGCACAAAAAACTCGGCAAGTTACATCGCAGATTTTGGAAAAACAACAACATAAATCAAGCCTTCATGGCCACAACGATCACAAAATAAAATCCTGTACCACTGACTTTCACATATTTTGTATTGTTAGAACCTGTATATGAAATGGCATCAATTAGCATTATATGTCAAGAATCTACACAAAATGGGCCGTATGCTTGAACTCAGATAGGACGCACTGTTTCCAGTCCAAATCACAGCTCCAGTTCACTGTGAACCAGCTCCAAACATGACTGATGAGATGATTAAAATAGCCCAGCTATTCCAACCGTTTATGAAATAAGGGACTAGCGTAAGGCGTCACTTTTCAGCCACAGCCCTAACACCAGAAGAAAATGTATTATTTACTGAGTATTATTTCATGTGAAGACATGACATCATTACACCAAGTCTATTTTTCCCCCCTTCCCTCTGATCCTTCCAGGTCTTCCTCGGTGGATAAACACACATCTAACGAACATAAACATGTATTTATTGGCAGCTACAAGAGAACAGATCGTCCACGCTTATTTATTTTCTATACTGCTTTCACCTCGGCCTGGCCCAGGATGAGCTCGGCCCACGTGTTCCACTGTGGACACTTGTCTCTCTCGGCGAACGTGGTCTCGTTCGAGCCCCAGCAGCACTGCTCATGGTTAAACCACAGGGCACTCAAACACACCCCCTCCTTCAGGTCATTCATCCAGTCAGCAGCAATGTCTATCAAACCCGCCAAGGCACCTGAGAAAAGAAACAGACAGACAGACAGACAGAGAGAGAGAGAGAGAGAGAGAGAGAGAGTGTGAGTGAGTGAATGAGAGAGAGAGAGAAAAAAGGACAAAGACAGAGAGACAGGGTATTTAGAAGCAGTGCATCATTAACAAACATGAGACCTGTACGATTAACCGTAAATCATTAAGAGCAACTGTTCATGAGCCCGTGAGCGATTAACACTCATGTGAGCACTTGTTTGTGCTTCTCTGATTGTCTGCCAAAAATAATATTACACAGGAATATTTATTTTCTACTGTACCCAGAGTAGTTCATCAAAACATATTAATAAATGATCATACTCTTCGCCGTTAATGCTAACCTCCTAGCTAGCATAAGGTTCAATGTATATGAGAGGGAAGAAAAGCAGAATCAGACTCGGTAAGGTTTGTTAATAGGATCATGTGATGGGGCTTAATTAAAATTCAGTGAGTGTGAGCGTGCGAGTCTGTGCAGCAGCTGCTGTGTGTCTGCCTACATCATGGTTTCCAACACCATAGCTCCTTAGAGTACTCTGTGTGTGTGTGTGTGTGTGTGTGTGTGTGCGTACACGTGCATGCGTTACCTGAAGCCAGCCCTGTTAATGTCACCACCAGCCACCCAGACCAGGCGTCATACAGGCTCTTTGTGAACTCCCATGCTGACTCCTTCTTCTTACTGTTAATCTACAGAGCAGAGAACACACAGGTGAAACACACACACACACACACACACACACACTTATTTCTGCATGATTATTTTAGAGAACCCGAGTGGCTGAAAACACACAGTATGACGTTAATGGACCAAACAACTGCGTATTCTGTCACTCAAAATAGCCTCATTCATAATTAAGGAATAATTATAATTGTCAATTATATACAGTTTTATGTAAATAATAATTACATAAGGGAATATATACATCCAGCTCGTGTCTTAACGTCTCCACAAGAATAGGAATGTGAGACAGTTTTGACCTTTGGCTGCATTAATTATGTCAAGGGAAGGTCCTCACAAGCATAATAAGACAGAATGTGTGTGTGTGTGTGTGTCTGAGAGCGAGTGAGACCAATCATGACATGGCTCAGCGTGGTACCTTGCGGTGTCGCTCACGGTCTTTACACTTCTCTCTGACCCAGTCGATGGTGTGGAAGTCGTCGTAGGTGCCCACTCCGGGAATCGGCTCTTCCAACAGATCCAGTAGGTGGGTGGAGCTACTCACCCCTCCGGCTCCACCCCCACCGTTAGACATGTAGTTGGAGCCTGTGTAAGGAGAGAAAAAAAGAGAAGAGACTGATGCGCAATCCGTAATTCGGAATTCCCGACCTGTGACCGGGGAAAAAAAAAAAAAAAAAAAAAATCAACCTGGAATTCCGAGTTCGGAAACTCGGGAAGGTTTACTCAGCTGCGAGCTCAGCAAGTGACATGGAATCAACATGGCTGCTCACAGCAGGAACATTAAACAAAGCAGCACCTCTTACCTTTAAATGTGTTGTACTGTCTATAGACAAGTGTGCATTTTTAGATCAACATATAGATTTAACAAGTGAATATGTCTGTAACTCTGACTTTCCACTTTGCTGTATTGAAGAGGAAAGTGTACATCACACTTACATTATTCATTTAGCAGACGATTTTATCCAAAGTGACTTACAAATGAGGGAATACAAGCAAAGTGATATATCAAGCGGAAAACAATACAAGTAGTGCTACCATACAAGATCTATTAATCTAGTTCTAGAGAAGCAAAGTGTGCAGAGTAGAGGTGTAAGAGCCAGAGTAGGTTTTTCATTTATTTTATGAGTTGGTTAGGTGTTCACGGAAGACGCGGGTCTTTATCTGTTTTTTGAAGATAGTGACAGATTCTGCGGTCCGGATTGAGGTTGGAAGTTCATTCCACCACTGAAGGACAGTTAGTGTGAATGTTCTGGAAAGGGACATTGAGCCACGCCGAGTAGGAACTACTAAGCGTCGGTCATTAATCGATCAGAGACTGCGTGAGGGAACGCAAGCCTTCAGGAGAGAGTTGAGGTATGGAAGTGTTGTTCCAGACAAGATCTTGTACGTGAGCATCAAGGCCTTGAATTTGATACGGGCGGGTACAGGAAGCCAGTGGAGGGAGATGAAGAGGGATGTGACACGGGTTCTTTTGGGCTGGTTGAAGACGACGCAGTTAGACGAACACGGAGGTCTGCACGAGCTCAGACTTGCCACTTCCGAGGCCAAAGGTAGCACAAGAGTTGGTGTTTGTTTGTTTGTGTGTGTGTGAGAGAGAGAGAGAGTGTGAGATTGGCAGAAAAAGGAGCTCAAGGAGGCAAGAATTTCCAAAAAAGTCATCAAGATGGACAGAAAAAGGAAGAGAAAGCAGAAAAGAAAAACTACATGCCCTTAAACATTTAACTGGCTAGACAGACAGAAATTCTCAGCTTAAGCAAGTGCTCGCGTTTAGGAAGCGTGAATAAACAGAGCGGAATTCAATGTTCACCTTGACACTCGACGCACTCGACATGCTCGTCTTTACCAGCGTTTCCACATCAAGTGTGTTTTTAAATAAACCGCTCCAGCTCTGGACCGATCAGTACAGGGTCCACCACCGTAACTAAATCACAATACTGTGTAAAAACACGGCTCTCTTTCTGACAGAACCGACATTCTGTAGTCCCTCCGGGATTCCGTGGTTTTACGTTCGCAGAAATGAACGCGAAATCAAGTAAACGCCGCGATATTCGGACGAGCTTGCGATTTTTGGAAATTACAGCACATTTTGTGCCGATTTGGGCCGAGACGCGTCACATGACATCATCACAACGCGCATTCGTACAAAGCCCTCTTCCATTCACGTCTAAAACAGCAAACATCGCTGCGAAAGGCAGTGAAAAACAATTTCGTGCGATTGCGATTTCGCCAATTCAAGTAGGTTGCCGCAAACAAAAGCACAAAAAAACTTGCATCACAAATTTTGAAAAAAGCCTCAACAAAATCAAGAATATTTGGCCGCAACAATCACACACACACAAAAAAAAAAACTCTTGCGAAATCCTGTAAGGACTGGTTTAGTTGGTGTGGCACTGGACTTCAGTGTAAGATGTTTTTCATGAGATTCCAAAATGAAAGAGTAGAAGAAAAAAAGTCCATTCCTGCATTTATTGCATTGTCATAATGATTATTAGACATGACACAATACGATTTCTTTTCCCGATACCAATACTAAATAACCAGGTTGTGTACGAGACACAGAAGCTGTTCTGCTCTGAAGAGCGCGCGCACGCGCACACGCACACACACACGGGCAGCTGTAGCTCTGTAAGCTCCGCCTGCACTAACGAGCTAATCAGCTTTTCACTGCTCTCTGGATGGACCCGAAACGCCGCCCTGCACCACACAGATGTATTTCTACTACGCTCTTTACTACAATTCACCACGCTGCAGTCTGATTTACTTACTCACGCTCACTCTAAACGCAGAAACGTTTTCTGTGTTCCACAAACATCTTTAGTTTAAAGCACCGTTTGCTTCATCATGCCTTTCCCGGTTGTGAAATAATCTCATAGGAAAGTAAAATAGAGGCCACATTTTACACACACACACACACACACACACACACACACTGCAATGCAAAAAACATGAAACGTTAACGTGACTATGGAGTAAGAGCCACCACACCCTCCCAAAGTGCACAGCTGTTATTTTTCTGCTTGTGTAAGGAGAAAGGGTGCCAAGTACATCTCCTGAATAATCAATTATTCAAAAAACCCCAATGTTTCCATCAATCCTTCACACATCCTGTCGTGACTGATGGACTAAATGTTCCTCCTCAGAAAAGTGTACAAACGATGTATAATTTTTAATATTTTGGGGATTTTTTTTCCCCCATTTCAGGCTTTTCTTTTAGAGCTCTAAGTGAGAAACGCAGCAGTGACTGAACGAGACATACTTGCCGGTTATTTGGATTTTGAGCAACATTTAATATTCGTGCCGCTCACGAGTTACCGCTCAATACTACCCAGGGAATCTCCTCCTACTTTCATGGGTAGAGTTATGTGATGCGAAACCCACACACACACACACACACACACACACTCCCGCACAAACGGGATAAGGATAGGTCCTGGGTATGGATTATATTGCAGAGTCATTCTGCTCGATGAAGACATACTATCAGAAATCGAACGCGCTTAAAATTCACATCCGGTGTTTAATAAAAAGAAAAATGGGATGATTAGATCATCCAGAGGCACGTTACAAAGAGTTTTAGCAATTTCATCAGCTCTGTTTCTCTCTCCGAGAAAAAGGAAAGAAGAAATGAATAAAACACGGCAGAGGTGAGATAAAGCTGTCTGCAGTTCAGCTGATGCAAGCTGAATCTTTCAGATAGCTACTGAGAGAACACATTTTATGCTGACTGTCTTAATCACTCTCTCTCACACACACACAGAGAGAGCGAGAGAGAGAGAGAGACAGAGCGAGAGAGAGAGAAAGAGACAGAGAGAGAGAGAGCGAGAGAGAGAGAGAGAGAGAGAGAGAGCGCGAGAGAGAGCACAGATCTGGTCTAAAGCGTTATGCTGAATATCACGACACTAAATAGAGTCTCGGCCATTTTGATCCAGCAGCAGCTCCTTGTCTGAAATGTCTGTGTCACTCTCTGCATAGTAAGAAGGGGGTGAGCGACACCTGCACAGAGTCACTACCAAAATCCTGCAAGTTCAATGTGAAGCTAGGAACCAAGCAGGACACGGGGAAAACACAGGTCACTACGTTAAGCCGAGACAGGATCGAACTGAGGAACCCGGAGCTGCGATTCCTGAATAGACAAAATCGAGAGAGAAAAAAGAAAAAAAAAAAAAAACCATTACACTCTGAAACATTCATTTAAATGAGACGCACAACGAGTCAGGAGACTAGCATCAGTCTGTGGAGATAACTTATCTTTACCTGACAAACAGCATCTGTATGAAACGCACGTCGTCTCGGAGTGTCGGGATCATTTTTGGGATCAACCAAAGCGCATTTAACTCCTCGTTTCTGATCGCTTCTCACAAACACAGAAAAACCATCGCAAATTAAAGTCCCCATGAATATTCACAATTGACGTCGTGTGGCTTTTAGTACGAATGCGATAGACTTAAGGTTATCTATAAGCTAGTGTTGCTCCAAAACAAGAATGGTGGTCTCTCTCTACCACCGATACGATCAACAATCTTCATGACATCACTCTGCACTTCAGCTTCTCAATCGAATGTGCTCTAGAGTCTGAAGAGTCCCGCCCCCAACGTTTACACACACACACACACACACATACATATATATATATATATATATATATATATTCAGCACCTTGCTGAAATCACATCAGCGAGCACGGGTCGCAAAAGTGTCTTCGGCTGTTGGGACACACGCATTTTGTTCAGTTCTCCGACTGCAAGTTGCTTAAATTCCTTGAACTGAACTTTGAAGGACGTATTTGTGGCAGCTCACGGCTTTGTGACAGACATTTTTCCATGGTACTATCTAGGGCTGGGTGATATACCGATACATCATCAATACCGTGATAAATGATTACACAATACACTTTTCTGAGATATCGTTGGTATGATTATGGGTTTTTTTTATGATTTTTTAAAAATACATTTTTAATAATTACAAGTTAAATGGTTCTGAATGGATGCCTCTGATTTGACATAATTAAAAAAAAAAAAAAAAAAAACGTTGTCTTTAGACAAGCACTGAAGAAAAGTATCATCAATCTCAGTTTAACAGGTTTTTTTTTTTTGTTTATTTTACTACTGCTTTGCGGACAGTTTGTTAGCTAAATTATATACCATGATGCACATCGTGTATCGTAATGTCCTCCGGTATCGTGATATGATACTGTTGTCATATCGCTGCAGCCCTAGTACTAACCGTTAAGACAGCTTAGCCTGGGCTGCGACGTACGCTGAACATTATCAGATATTCAAAAAAGGGGGAGGAGCCTCTTGATATGTCCCACCCTGACTTCTTGTTTCAGTGGAAATTATATAAACACACTGAATAACGCTGCATGTTTCGATGCATTTCATGGGGACTTTTAAGATAACGAGACACTGCTAATTAGGCTCGGGAATAATAATGATTATCGTCCCTACGTGATATTACACTGCTACGATATCTAGTGATGTTCACTCCAATTAAATTATATTATATTATACCTTCATACCTGCCAACCTTTACACATTTCTTGCGTAGGCTTGCTGCAGTTCCGGACTGCACGTCAATAATAATAATAATAATAATAATAATAATAATAATAATAAACCCTCCTGTACTCTCCTTACACCTGAAATCATGGAAATGTTCATTTTCCTGTCCTACTTAGGCCATCAGTTCTACGTGATTAAATCATTTAATCACCGTATTTGAAAGCGGACGATCGTGAGCAGGGAAGAATGAATATTGCACAAGCCTACTGTTAATATTTTTATCTTTATGAACATGAGAACACCCCAACTAGTTCAGAAAATGCCTCAAAACTCCTAAAAATCGAAGCAGCGGGGGATCTCTGTTACAGAACTCTCCTCTCGTTAACAGACACGAGCGTCAAGACCCTGCCTCAGATCTACAGTATGTACCGTCGGCTCCAGAATTATCGGCACCCTTAGTAAAGGTGGGTGAAACGGTTATGTCTTTGTGTTGAATATAAACAACATGAAGATTGTGACACTTGTGGGGTTTTATTTCTTTTTTACATTTTCCAAGAATATATTTACTTCAATTGAAAGGTTTCTCTGATCATTTCCATCTGAGATTAAGCGAATTATTCAAAGAGAGTATTCATAACCAAGCATTTTACCAAGCGTGCCCATCATTTCTGAAGACAACTACACAGATTATTTTTCTTTAGCAGATTAGATGTCCCATTCCTTTCTTACTATCTATTACGGTTTTGAGACGTTTGACTCGTATAGACTTCAAATTCACCTTCACACACGCTAGCCATTAGGGTAATTAAACACACAGAGTACACGGGTGGAGGCACAGAGAGGTCCGAGACGTCATGGGTTCAGTCAGACCTCATGACTGCTTTCACTGTGGCCTCAAACAAATGACCTTCATAACCCCGTGTGCTTCAGCACGAGTCAAGCAAAAGCCCTCACGTTTTCACTGCACGCTAGTTTCCTTGAACCCCACAGAACATGCTGTTATCAGAAGAACAACTCGGAACAAACAGTACGATACGAAACAGGAACGGAGTTAGAGCGATAACATCAACTCAACTGCATGACTGTCTGAAAAACAGTCCAACGACACAGACAGGAGTCACAGAAGCTGACTCAAATCAATAAGAGGTGCTTTACACACATACACACACGAGCTGTAAAAACTGACAGGATTAACTAAAGAACAAAACCATGGATAAAGAAAAAAAAAACAAAAAAAAAAAAACACTCTGTTTGGTGTAAGAGCTTAGTGCATGTGCACTGCTGAATGCTCGAAGCTGATTGGTCAGAAGGTATTGATAGTTTTTCTGCGTGGAAGCATGGCTTCTTTCTATTCTTCAGCTCGCGTCCTTTCATGTGGCTTTTCAACACGGAGTCACCCAGAAGTCCAACATCAAGTTTCTTCATGCAGTATCATCATCAACATGCTGATTGGTTTTGTCTTGTTGTAGCCGTTTTTTGTCTTTGTGGTCTATGGCATTTTCGAATAAACGTGTGTGACTGTGACGGACATCCGGGGCGTTTTCACGTCTGGTTCACGTGGAGTGTTTGTTTCAGATCCTGGTGTGTTTGCTCCCTTGGTTCGGTTCTTTAAGACATATACGAACGTGGTAATACGGCAAAACAATCGGTCCGGGACCACCTGAACGAAGCTGCGAACGAACTCTGGAGCGGTTCGCTTGTGGCGAAACCCAACAAACCAACCTGTACAGCAATGCTCGATGGAAACCGCGTTACATAAAAAGCGTGTTTATTTTGCTAATGGATCGCGGTTGAACTTGGAGGTAAAACGCCTCAGTGAAATCCTCTCCGATGAACATATATCTGAACAACTTTCGAAAAAGCATAAACACCCAGGAGGTGTACAGAGGTGTTTAGTGAGATGGGCTTTAATGTAAATTAGATCAATTACAATAACTACAGCTACAAAGAAAGACATCATAAACTGGAGGAGCTGCTGTCTATCCATCTTGACGGATAACAGTTACGAACGAAACCCTGGAGCATAAACAGGCCGACTCTGACCAATGAGAGGACAGTTTACTCATGTGACTCGCATGAACACATTCTGGTGCGTGTTGAAACGTTGCCTTGTGAAAGCGAACTGAGCCGAGGAGAAAATACAACACTGACGACGCAAGTCCCCGTTTCAGAGCAAAGCACGGATCTACAGGTCGGAAACCGCTCTGACGCTAAAGCGGTGTTGAACAAGGGGATGAACATATTGATTAATCTTGTAGATAAGGTCATGTGGAACATGCACGGGGAAACTACTCAAGATTACTATTAAAAGTGTGTGCTTTTAGATCAGGAAATAAAACAAGTGCAGGAACTTGTGAAATTTCCCATACCTTTTAAGGACGTTTTTCTGATTGTATTATTTTTCAGAACTGGATTTTGCAACATTTCGTGTTTGCCAGTTCCTGATTTCGCATTTATTACTCATATAAGAACAAAGCAGGCAAAACACACCTCCACAGACAGATTTAGGGTTGAGGTGAGGGTTTTTAATCGAAGCAGCGCGTTTACTGATCTTCATCCTGCATTAAAAGATCTGAGGGGAAACTGAACACCGAAACAGATCTTTAAACAGATTTTAAGTGCTTTGAGTGTCAATATAAATGTGACTGTAACTAACGGATTGCACTTTTACAAGCCGTACTGCAGCGGAAGAGAAGACGGTGTCGTCACAGAGCCGGAGAAGAAACGCTCACCACAGAACCTACAGCCTGAGACTCGACGAGGACGACGCTGAACCTGATCACGCAAAAATAAACCCCAGCAATGAACAATAATGAAGAAACCCCAACCATCTCTCAATCCCAACAACACAGCAGCTCGGCATACTTGTTATTAGTTGTTCTGAATGTTCCGGTTGTACGAACAGAGCTGGAGGTTGGAATGTGACCTTCCTACTGTAAGCTCTTTCAGCACCAAAGACATGTGACTGAACGAACACACACACACACACACACACACCTCCACCAGGAACATGTAGCTTAGATTTTAATAGCTATCCATAATATTACTGTGACCCGTTAAATTCCACAGCCATGATTTTTTACTCTCAGTCCAACAGAATAGAGGACACCCGATAGTGGATGTCCCCGATACCGATAGCTAAGTACGGCGGTACCGACCTGCCAATAACCGATTAATCGACCGATAGTTTTAAAATTGATACCGAATGAAAACATAACACTCGGAGTAAAATATTTCTGAACTTTATTACAAAAATAATGGTAAATGGTCTGCACTTACATAGCGTTCTTTTAACCTTAGCGGCTCCAAAGCGCTTTACACCGTGTCTCATTCACCCATTCACTCACACACCAACGTTAGCACAGCCGCCATGCGAGGCGCGAACTTGCCATCGGGAGCAACTTGGGGTTCAGTGTCTAAATAAACAGCACTGACTGTACCATGAAAATGTTCTGTACTTTTTAATGAAATAAACATACAAATATTAATATTTATTAACTATTAGTGCATTTTAAAGTAAATAAAAGATAAACATCCGAACTGAACCGAAAAGTAACGCTCCAAATAACAAATAAAAACAAAGAACACGCCTTCCATCGATACTAAATAAACGTCTCGTCACAGAAACGATAACGTAACCGAACAAGCGCATTAATATAAACCTGTTATTCGCCTTTTTAACCAGCACTACTGTCAGAGCCGCTGTTACAGAAAAATAAATCTAAATCAACAACCTACAACCCCTCCCCTCTCCACCCACGGACCAATCAGAATCGAGGATTCAACAGCGCCGTGGTATAAAAGCCATTACCTCATGGCTTGAAGTGAATTCGGTTATTCGGCTCCAAAAAAGATCAGGAGTGTGTGAGACAATGGCTTAGCAAAACCCTTCGACTACACGTCATCATCTAAACACCCACTTCACCCTGGAGACTGGAGGGAGTGTACAGTGGGGATTAATGTGTTGGTGCTAAGTGCTGGATTCTAAGTATAGCATACATTTATACACACACACACACACACACGCACACACACATATATAGGAGAAACAATAACATGTTTTAGGATAGATCCAACCTTTTCTGATCGTGTCATACATCGACGCGCGTTAAAATTACTGAAAAAACAATGAGTTTCATTTGTAGTGTATTTTTGTAGGTTTGATTGGTTTTGAAAGTAATGTGAAAGTAAAGTAATTAGTAATCTGATGACTTTTTACATGCAGTAATCAGATTACAATTTTAAAGTAGTAATTAGTCATCTGTAGTGGATTACTTTTTTTTTTGAGTACAAAAACCTTCCTGCTTGCCTCGGGTGTTGTCGCTGTTTGTAGAACTACCAGACTGATAAAATATCAAACTTTTCTAACTAGGCTATAGTTTGGTGTCGCTAATCAAAGGGAGGCACAGTTAAGCCATCATTGTATGGGTTTAGCTACAGTGCCATGCAAAGTATATTATCTTTCCTTCTGCTCGTCTCATATCACGTTCCCGTAAACTGGAAGTCATATAGACATTTATACACCTTGTTTTCCTGCTCAGCATCAGAGGATATTACTGTTTCAGTTTCAACCCATTTACTGGTTAAAAAAAATAATAATAAAAAATTAAAAATCACCGTATATCCATTTTTCCTCACACTGACTGTGAGCTAGCGTTTGGCAGAATTGAGAGACTGTCAGACAATAAGACACGAGTATTTCCACGTATTTTCTTGTAAACTCTGTCTGATTGGTCTCGCCTCCATTCACTGACGATATAAAAGTACAGGCGGTCTTCTTTACTCACGTTCGGTTACGAAGTGACAAACCGCTCCAACTGGAGAATTATTCTGGGCTAAAGAAAAAATCTTCGGGGCAAAACGTGATTTATTTTAAAAATACATTTTACCCAATATTGTTTTATTAACAATAAATTTGTAACGCAAGTAACAATTTTATTGACATCGGTAACTGTAATCAGATTATATAAATTTAAAATGTAATGCGTTACATTACCGCATTATCAGAAAAAGTCATTAGATTACAGGAACACGTTATACCCAACTCTGATGCTGTTCAACTGCTCATGAACTAATGAATGCATGCAGTGCACACAGTACACTTCAGATTCAGGCGTTCATTCAAAGGCTGGCTTTGCAGGGGGCTTCCAACACACACACACACACACACACACACACACACCTCCTTGTCTCTAGGAAGCCCAGTCCATGGCGCCCACGCACACACACACACCTCCTTGTGTCTAGGAGGAGGCCCAGTCCATGGCGCGCGCGCGCGCACACACACCTCCTTGTGTCTAGGAGGAGGCCCAGTCCATGGCGCGCGCGCGCACACACACACCTCCTTGTGTCTAGGAGGAGGCCCAGTCCATGGCGCGCGCGCGCACACACACACCTCCTTGTTTCTAGGAGGCGCAGTCCATAGCACGCACGCGCACACAGACAGACATATAGGTAAATAGATAGACCGATAGATAGACAGACAGACAGATGGAAAAATAGATAATGGTGCATTTGCAATGCAGGACTAAGTAAGTGCTGTAACCAACCGAGCGCGTGCACGTTCACGCACGCTGAATCGTCACGCGGCCAAGGTTAGTGAATTATTAATAGAAAAATTACACAAACGCATACTGATAGTGCGCACTGGTGCACGTGAACCTGCTAACAGCTAACGGACTAAGGAATACATTACAACCACAAAAATTCGAGGAGACAACCCGGACTCGGTCGGTACCTCTCATGCGGATCTCCTGCAGGGGAATTGTGTCCCCTCCACCGTCGTAGGGTAAATAAGGGTCCGCGGATTCGTCCTCCATTACTGCCTGCAGCTAGCAGCTTACACTCTCTACATAAACCTGCCGACTGCCATATTTACCAGCCGCAGAGAGCCTCGCACACACTCAGTACACTCTGTCTGTGTGTGTGTGTCTGTGTGTGTGTTCTGCCCCCTCCCACTCCTTGTGCACTTGTTTCCATCCCCTCCCTCCGCGAGCGCTTCTCCTCACCAGCTGAGGGATGATCGTGATGATGTCATCGGCAAGAAAGGCCGCGTTCCAAACCGCGGACCCGAACCTACCATGTGGCTAATTCGTAGTGATAATGCTCGAAAAGCACCAGCGTTTCAATATACACAATGGTAAACCTTACATTCTTATCGTACACCATTTTCACACGCATGTGGACCTTCGTATAACGTCCACACACTCACTAAACACTGTAATGTGATTTTGAACAAAGCCAGAGATAAAGCGGTTGCTATGGAGGGCCTACTGGACGAGTCCATTGAGTAACAATCCGGGGGAGGTGCGAACTCTAAATCGGTTTATTACTTTTCGCCAAGGCGATTGGAAGATGGCTATTGTACTGTTGGCAAGACCCCCTTTTTTTTTTTTTTTTTTTAATAGATAAACCTGTCTTACCATTCTTCAAGCACAGAAGCAATAAAATCTTATTATTATCCAGAGCTCTGGGAACGTGCCATCTGTGTGTACAGTGACTTGCATTAGTATTCCTTGAACTTTTCCTCATTTAGTGGGACTCATTTCGTGGATTATATGTCACAAATCTACACAAAACAGCCCGTAATGTTGAAGTGGAGACAAAAAAATTATTAACTTCGAAAAATTATTCACAAAAAACAAAAACAAAAAACGTTTTGTTATGACACCCCCTGTTACTCTGACCCCCCCCCCCCCCATTAGCTTCAGAAATCCTTTAATTAGTTAAATTAAATTGGCAAATAAAGAGTTGATATAAATACACCTGTTCCAGGTAGGGCCTCAGAGTTTGTTAGAGAGTATACCTAAATCCCACAGAGTGCTATTAAATCCATTATTTAAAGAATGGAAAGAACCCTCTTCACAAAATAATATTTAAAAAAAAAAAAAGTCAAAGATATACACTCACTGTCCACTTTATTAGGAACACCTGCACATGTATGCAGTTATCTAATCCGCCAATCACGTGGCAGCAGCACAATGCAGATACAGGTTAAGAGCTTCAGTCATCAAATGTCATCTCAGTGACTTTAACCATGGCATGGTTGTTGGCACCAGAAGGGCGAGTTTGGGCGAGCCTACGCCCATGATAGCCTCAGATTCCTGTCACTCACTCAACTCCTGGCACCAACATCCATGCCACAATCAAATTAACATTTTCTTCATTCTGATGTTTAATGTGAACATTAACTGAAGCTCTTGACCTGTATCTGCATGATTTTTATTTTGCATTGTGCTGCTGTCACATGTTTGCATGAATGTGCAGGTGTACAGGTGTTCCACGACAATTTACAAAACATGCTTAAAAACTCTGCAGTGAATATTAATTTAAAGTGGCTTTGGGTTATTTTACCTAATGCACCTTTAAATGAAGAAATTGCAGTTATTTTGTCATCTTTTTTTGGGCTATTAGTCTATTCATTTTGGTGCATTACTGTTCCTGCGAGCAGTATTCAAATTACTGACTCTTCTTGAATTAATCTTTTACAAGTGGGATGAATACCTCTTTCAAATCCACTAGTACATTTCAAAGGTTTATTTCGATTTGTGTGCTGCGCATTACTGATTTACAGGCTACACCTTCCTGTCACTTATTACTAGGAAAAGTCAGGAAAAAGCTAATGTTCCTTTAAGTCTGTAATGCAAGTGAAAATACTGTGGCACTTGAAACAACAGATGGAGGTAGACAAATGTACACGGTGGTACCAGAAAGGTGCGTGTAAAGGAGATTATTAGAGAACTCTACACCGTGAAAAGGCATCTGCACTGCACCACCTGTAATCTCAACAAAGAGAGAGAGACAGAGAGAGGCGAGCGAGAGAGAGAGAGAGAGAAAGATTGAGATTTACTGCATGCCTCCTAACCTAAAGAATTAGCAATAATATTCTACAGCGAAGCAACAAGAACTTACAGCAGCATAACCTTATTTCCAAAGCGATTTCCACATCAGATAGGCCTTCTGCTTTATTTTAATATTCGAATATTCAATACAGTTAACGAATGGATATTCAGTTAACCTCTATGAGAAATATCGCCTTTAATACAGCAGCACTGTACTGTAGTTTAATACTGCAAATTGAGATTTATATGTATTATATAAACACAGCATGTCCCTAAGTGTTTAATTCCTCTTATATTACAGCAATTTACCAACATAAACAAATAGTTTACCTATTAAAAAAAACGACACTTCATACTTTTTAACCCGTTTATAGTCATGTTTAATGTTGTGGAACGTACATGAATCATTGTCATTACATAATAACAGCTATAAACAATCGTTCCCTCACCTCTTTCTGCACATACGCCTCTGTCCTGTGTCGGAAAAGCTTTACCTCTGACTGTTACAAAGCACTGACACTGAAGACTCCTTGTTACCATGAAATGTTACCATATGAAACGTATGCAGTGATGACTCCACTGACCTTTTATATCGTTATAGCATAATTAATGCGCAAAATAATGTTATCTGACACATACGTAATCATTTGGAACTGTCAGAAAAGATTTCAGGAGTGTCCAAACCATTTACACATCTGTATAAAATGTATACGTATTGTATATATATATTTACTTTATTGTATTATCTCTCTTTTATTTCTTGAGTTTCATATCATCCGCCCACTCCCGCCTGCATGAGGGTTAAAAAAAACAACAAAAAAAAACAAAAAAAACAAACAAACAAACAAACAAAAAAACCATCGCTGTCTGCAAAAAATATTCCCAGAAGTGGCGTTTCTTTTTCATAATTTCTCACTGACTTGATGTGGATGAAGGGCTTAACGAATACCTAAACAGTGATTTCAGTATTCGGTGCTTCAAACGATTAACCGGGTATTTAAATGCCTCTGCACTTCCCAATTTCCAGATAACTGTGTGTTTACATCAATAACAGTAGATGGAACAATATACATATCATATCAAATCCCTACTCATTTCTACCGTCAACAGCTCAACCTTACACTGAATAGACTTTACAGACCGTTCCTTTAAGCATAAGGGCTGCTCATTTATTGTAAACCTTGTTAATTAGAACAAGTATTCACTTTTTAAGGAAAATGAATCTGGAAATATTTATCGAACAGTGCAATTCTATCAAACCTGATCTATATCCCTTTTTTTTTGTTGTTATTTGCATAGCGTATAGACATCCTCACCTTTACATTACATTTCTACAAACCAGATAAACCAGATACCCAGCCTCTCACTACTCAAAGTGCATCCAGAGTTTCTGAGAGCTTGACAGATGCTTTCTGGAGATTCACGAAACAATAAGCCAAAGGTGAGAACATTTTGAAAATGTCAGATTCACAACAATATTGTGAAGGGTGTGGCATATTGTCTGGATCACCACAGTGTTGTTCATCAAGCCAAACAGGTCCAAGTGATCCTCAGATCTCACCAGGATCACACCAGATCAGAAGAAGCTTCAAGCCCACTGATGTCCACTAAACGCTTACTTCTAAGTGTGGATGGACAGAATGTCAAAATAAAAGCGTGGGTGAGTTCCAAGCTGCCTACACATACTCAAGGTAACAAAGGCTTTACGCTGTAGCCTTCTGTCCAACCCTTGTGTTGCCAGGTAACCATACTCTGGCAGCGATGTCAGCCATCAGTTTGGCCACGTCTCAATCTAGCACAACTAGTTCACCTCGAGATCAAGTGACACCATGACTCACACACTCCAACACATCTGCACTCACAAAACTCTACACCTGCGAGTGACCACGTCAGATCCCACATCATGCTAAAGTTTAAATATAGCCACCAACAATTCTCACTCACTCATACACACACACACACACACTATTTTTCCATTGACAGGTCAACCTTCTCGAATAAAGAGAGCTGTTAAACAAGTTTCTTCAGTTGTCGTCAGGATTACATACTTCTCCTGAAGTGACACGCAGCCTGGTCCATACCGTCACCCGGAACCATGTCACCGGTGACTTGCTTTCCTCGACACGCACACGCTCAGATATCCTCCCATGTTGTTTCTCAATGTGTCCTTGGACAAACTTTGGCATCTGAAGTGAGACTCGAGTGCCTTGACACACAAGTAAGCTTCCAGCTCAAGGGCAGCCAGAGAGAATAACGCAAGCGGATAGGGCAGAGATTGTTGAGTGACGGCGTAAGCCGACACCCCTCGGTTGCGCAAGCACAAAGGCCGGGCCATGTCGGCGATCCTGTGAACAAAGGCTCTGCTATGCGATCGTTGGTCTGATGAATTATCAACTTAATGAGGAGCAGGCAAATCCAAGCCTTATATAATTCCTCAGGCACAACTGCATTGTTGGAAAAATACTTATGAGAGTGTGGAATTACACAGATCAGAGGTCACAGATCATGCCCATATGACTAAGTCGCATAATTTTTTTATGACAATGTCACAATAAATAAATAAATAAATAAATAAATAAATAAATATATTACATCATTCTAAGCCAGCGTTTCCCAACCTTTTTTCAGTCACGGCACCCTTTGAAAAAATAAATAAATAAATTTGTGGCACCCTACACAAACACTAATGCTAGACAGTGTTAGCTCCATGAGGATGAAGTTGATGGTCCAGAAGCATCTGAAGCTTTTCGTTTAAGAAATCTGTCCATATTCTTTTGCACTACACACGCATCGTCACACGCTAATTATTAGGATAAAACACACGCACATGTTACGCACACTGGCGTTGACGTGCTGCTGACGGGTCAATTATATATATATATATTTATTTATTGTGTGTGTCTTATTTTTTCCTTCTGTGTTATTTCAGACATCAGATTTTTATCATATATATTAAATGTTTTATAGACATTTTAGCAATGTTTGAAGGATTTTTACACCGCACCCCTGCTCTCATCAGACGGCACACCAGTTGGGAAACACTGGTATACAGTATGTACATTGAGAACTGCTGTTCAGTTGGCTCGTTTGAAGCCAGATTTCTTTTTATTTTTGATACATTTGTATTTTTGAAATATCTATAACAATTTTTATTCGGATGAATTTGTCTGTCTTTTATCAGATTTACCAACTGTTTGTAATTTCTATTGTGTAAATTTCTATTGTATTTCTATTGTGCTGGTCAATTATGAACCATAAATAAAATTGAACTTCTAGCCAAAACCTGAGAGAATTGGGTGGGGCTGAGTGGCCCCTCCCCTAACAGATGTAATCTCACTCCAAACTTTTGATAAAACTTGAAAGCCCTGCTTTTATGTTCTGTTTTTGGTATCCTGGAGGCTCGTCTTTCACAACCCAAACAAATATACTCCCTGTCCACGTTATTAGGAATACCTGCACATTTATCCACTCAGCCAAACATATGGCAGCAGCACCATGCATACAATCATGGTCAAGAGCTCCAGTTCACATCAAACATCAGGATGGGGAAAACAACGTGATCACGGTGCTTTTGACCGTGGAATGGTTGTTGGTGCCAGATGGGCTGGTTTGAGTATTTCAGAAACTGCTTATTTGAAGTTTTCATGCAAGACATTCTCTAGGGTTTACACAGAATAGTGTGCAATAAATAAATAAATAAATAAATGAAATGAAATGAAATGATGTGCCAGTTCTGCAGCTGGAAACGATTTGTTGATGTGACATCATGTACATAAAGTCTGATTCTATTCATACACCAACTGGTTTACAATAATAACAAGCAATCATTTAACAAAGACCTCCTACTTTAATAGAGGTCTCAAACAAGAGGATGTTGAAAGCAGACGCTTCATAACCTACGGCCACTCAGAGAAGATAAAAACTTCCTCTTTTTGATGGCACTGAAAATTGAAATTAAGGATTAGTGAGATGTATGTACAGTGCTGTGAAAAAGTATTTGCCCCATTCTGATTTCTTCTGTTTTTGTGTATCTCATATACTAAATTGCTTCAGAAATTAAAACAAAATCTAATATAAAACAAAGGCAATCTGAGTAAACACAAAATACAGTTTTTAAATGATAATGTTATTTATTGAAGCAAAAAAGTTATCCCATAACAATTGGGCCTGTGTGAAAATGTATTTGCCCCCATAGTTACTAATTCCCCAAATATATAAAACTGCATTTATAATGGGTTCAGCTAGACTAAACATACTGATCTCCAGTTATCAGAATGTTTGGTTGCAGTTATTTAGTTATTGCTAAAAGTGGCACAACCAGATTTTAAGTTAAAGGAGGCAATCAGTTTTTCACATTGGTGATAGGTGTTTTTTTTGTTTGTTTGTTTCAATAAAAAAAAAAAAAAAAAAAAACCCTCTGTATTGTGTGTTTACTCAGGTTGTCTTTGTTTTATGTTGTATTTCGTTTAAAGATCTAAAACTATTTAGTACGAGATATACACAAAACAGAAGAAATCAGTTAAAATACTTTTTCACAGCACTATAGTCTTACAAATGATGCATGATCTACAACTAAAAATTGAGGTAGCAAGCCGCCTGAAATAGATGCTGGGCATATGATAAATCTCAGTAATTGCTATTTCATTAAGAAAAATAAAAAAAATCATCTCATAAAAGTCACACAGAGTCAGAAGACATTTTTAATCTAATACAGCAGCTTTAAAAAAAAATAATAATAATAAAAAAAAATTATATATATTTTTTAAAGCTGCTGTATTAGATTATATATATATATATTGCTAAAAGCAGACACCTTGAGGTCACTCAAATCATATTTACAGGCACTGAGGCACAAATACTGAACACAGCATGCAAGCCTACAACCCATACAGCAAAGAAGATGCTTGGGACCAGCTCACTGAAGCAGAGTTATTCAAATATATGAACAATTTTGGTGGAACACATTCAGGCACAATAACACACTCGCACAAATTTCTCCACAAAAGCACAATGGAATACAAATGTGCATGCTGTGCATTTCATAAACGTTTCGTCTGATTTCTTAAGTAGCTGAAAATCCTGCTTTAATCTTGGCTTAAATTGTAAAACAGTGCTCTGTGTTTTCAGCAGTGATTTGTAAGATACAAATGAAATGCACTGAATGATAGTAAATAGCAAACAGTCATTGCTTGTCTAGTCACTTGTGAGGGTGTTTACGTTGAAAACTGCATTCGATGATAAGGTTGTACATGGTTCATCTTTTTCAGAGGAACAGAGGCTGCTCTTGTCCGGTTAAGAGACGATAGGTGGATGTTGGCATTGTCTTCAAATGAATCTATTAAAAGAGCAAACAACTATTACTTCTTGGCAATGAGTTTGGATGTCGTTTTTTTTCAAGTCAATGGCAATTTTCAAAGCCCGAAAAGTGTGTACGCTCACCTCTCCTACTGCATTTGTGAGTATGTGGATGATTTTCTCATGTGGCGTGGCTACCACACTCTGCCCATTGATTTCAATAATGCGATGGCCAACCCGAATGCCGCCCCTCTCTGCGATGCCTCCACGCATTAAACTGCAAATCTAATATAGAATCAATATTAAAAAAAGGCATCAGTTACATTTTAGTGGTTTAGTACACAGCGGTAAATTTTGTCAATAATGCAACATACAATGCCATCCTCTACACTGAACCCCAGCTGGTATTTTGGGTCGGGTCGCTTAATAATGGCCATGGTGACAGGTGGACAGTGGACTATGCTGAGCTTCACCTGGGACTGGTTTTTCAAGTCCTGTTGAGTAAAGGAGACAAATTAACTCTCATACCTCCACCATAATTCACCAAGAGTCCTATCGGCAGTCCAATGTTTTAACCACTGATCTACCATTCCTTTTATTGCTCCCACTTAAGCATTTCTGTATGTAGTTCTTTGTTGTTCTATACTTGAGCTAATAAAGTACTACTAAGAGAGAATCAACAACAGCCATCTTGCTTTAGTTGAACAAAAGTAAAAAGTAAACCGCTGTCTTCAGAACTCACTCGGATGATGTTGTGGCATGTGGTGATGGGTAGGCCCACCAGGCTGGCCCCATTCACAGACATGATGCGATCTCCGATGCTCAGCTCCCCCGAGCGCTCGGCTGCACCGCCGTGCAGCAGATTGGCCACCACCACCGTGGGCAGGATGGAGCCCCAACCAGATTCTACTACAGCTATACCCAGGATCTCCCCAACCTTCTTTATTATACAAACCTTACCAGCAATGAGGGGAAGAAAACAATATGGTTCAACCACTGAAATTTAGCAATGATATTCAATTAGCAAACATAAGAAAATTGACACCGACAATAAAGATTGTGTAATGCAGGGGGTGCCCAAGTCTGGTCCTGGTGATCTACCACTATTCAGGGACTTAGGCATCTCTAGTGTAATTAAATAAGTTTCACATGTAAAAAATAAATAAATAAATACAGTGTCATTATAATATAGCCCATTCCCTTTTGGGATTCTAGCCATTTTATCTGGTTCTTGGTGAAATGTAGACAATGATGTCAATAAGATTTTGATGTCTAGAAGTGTTTCATTTTAGTCAGCTGTCTTACCTCTCTGAGATTTTCAGATTGTGAAAAGTGCACCAGATCTCCATTATAGAGTTCCTGTGAGCCGAGGCAATACTCCCCTGGTAGGAATTCGCCAGCTTTAATTCCATTTGCTTGCAAAAATTGCTGATATGCCACACCAAACGCTTGGCCAATGGCCTTAGCTATAATCTGTGCCTAAACCAAATAAATACAAGCAGTGACATAATTTAATAATGTTCTTTAAACTAGACAAATGTCTGAGCATCTAAGTGTAGAAAATTAGGATACGTTGTTATTTATAGATACAGTCCTAACATAAGAACTGGGAAAACTCACATCGCCAGAGGAGAACACATGGCAAATCATCCAGCATTTCTTAGGTGGGGACGACGAGCAAACAGCTGAATCTGTAGTTTTATGATCTGCTGGCTTCCTCCGCACCATCAACACCACAAGACTTCCAATGTCAGCGATATAGGAGATCATCTGCAGAGGATGGTCCATCATAGCCTCCTAAGGACAAATAAAAAAAAAAATAAATGTCTCAAAATATGTCACAGACTGACAATGGGGATAAATAATGATAAAAGAATACACAGTGGCCTCGTATTAACTTAAAATAATGTTATCACAAACCTGGGTATCTGCACTCAACACTTTGATTCTCTGAGTGGAGATGAAAAGGTCCACCTCTGTCATTGGCTGAGACTCTCCTTCAGGTGCCTGTTTCAGACACACAATTGCAACTGAGTTCACATAAAGTGATGTTTCCACAGAACAGTGCCACACAAGTCACAAAAAGCAATGCTAAAGACCCCCATTAAAAGGGACAAAACAAAGAAAGTGCTTTCTGCCAGAAGTAGGGTTACTGGGATCCCTGGAGCCAGGCCTGCTGGTCAGCCATGCATAATGCAGTCAGGTTCAGTCTGAAATGACAACATAAAGCCAGAATGTAGGCTCACCCCCCTGTAAGAATATGAGTAGGAGTCATGTGTAATGCCGGTCAAGCAGCATGTACAGTGCCCTCCACTAATATTGGCACCCTTGGTAAATATGAGCAAAGAAGGCTGTGAAAATGGTCTTTATT
>JANDJT010000206.1:17703249-17724642 GCA_024331685.1 Stegophilus panzeri | reverse complement strand
TAAAATTTTTAATTATTATTATTATTATTATTATTATTATGCATGTGTGTGTCTGTCTTATTATTTCTGTGCCTGTGTTATTATTTCAGACATCAGATATTTATCATATATGTTAAATGTTTTATACACATGTTAGCACTTTAGAAAGGTTTGAAGGATTTTTACAGGGCACCCCTGCTCTCATCAGACGGCACCACTGTTGGGAAACACTGTTCTAAGCAATACCCTAACTTAAATCCCGTTTTAAAAAAAAAACCATTGACTTCGGGACGATGGAACCGGAAAGGCCAAAAATCTCAACTCATTTCCGGGTTTTGGCGTACAAAATGAAGTCATCCCTGCACCACTCTATTGGTGTTGGTTTGGATATTGAGATATTAAAGCAGTTATATTTCAGTCTTCATTACAATTCAATTAAAAACCAAAGCATACATGTAATTAGTGTAAATGTAAATCAGAGTAATTTGTTTGTCTTGATTTTTTTAAACCATATTACATATTCACAATCAGTGGTAAGGTTAAAGGTTCCTATATAACCGTTCAATCTTCCCTACAGTGTTAACTGAAGAACCCTAGGTTATAGGTTTAACATTTTCCCCATAAAAGCATAACATTATCTTACTTTTTAAGAGTTCAAGTGCTTTGTACACTAAAATAATTCAGTGTATTTATAAGTAGTCACATTCAGTCATGATTTCTCAGTAATTGAAAAACCTGTGATCCCATTATCCAGCATTCGGCCCCAGAGCTTTTTAAAATGAATAGTTTCAACTTGATAACTTTCTATTCAAAATAGAAAGCAGATGTGTTGTTTGAGGGCAGCAAGGACACAATGTAGAGTCTCTCTGAGTGAATGTATTAGTGTGGACACATACACAGAGCTGTGTGTTGTATGAAAACACAGAATGAAGACACTGTGTATATGAGAATGGACAGAGGAGTCTTGTAGTCTCGTAGTCCCGCCTCAGCAAACTCAATTGTGCCAAAAGATTCTTGAGCTAAAAGATTCAATTAGATACATAAACACCAGACTAACTCATACAGCTACTGCACTGATGAGCACAAACTCTTTCAGTCAGTATTAACCCTAAATGTTGTGGCAATTTATCAGGGATCAAATGATATGCAGGGGTGGGAACAGTACAGAGAAAAGTAAAAGTAAGGAGAAGTATGGAGTCAAAACTCTGCTTGAGTAAAAGTAAAAAATGATCCACATTTAAATATGTTCAAGCATTCAAGGTTAAAAAGTAAATATTTTAACTGATGAAAAGAGCTGACCACAAGTTCAACATGCCTGACCCCGCATAGCTTGTAGCTAGCTCGCTAAGTAATCTGTCATAAGGACAATACTCTGCTAACTAAGACAAAACTAGAATTTGGCTTGCACGTTAGCTAATATTTAACCCTTTTAGAATGAAAACAAAACTAAATGTACAAAACTTAACTAGCTAGCTAATTCAACAAACCAATGTACAAACTTAACAAACTAATTTACCAAATTGAAAGTTAATCTAACATGAATTGATAACTCCAGTGAAACACAACATTTTACTAAGAAAAATAGGAATAACAGGAATAAAAAAAATAAATAAAAAATAAAAACCACCAAAAGTCTCACTGAGATGTCTAAGAAGTATTTTGAAGGTCAAAATGAAACTGTAAGAAGTACAGAAATGTGCTTAAGTAAGAGTACAAATATTCAATTTTAACAATACTTGAGTACAAGCATTAGTACTTAAGTACAGTAACAAAGGAATATTACTCACGTATTCTCCAGCCCTGGTGATGTGTAAATGTCAGAAAAGTTTGATCTCAACCAAATTTCCTGGTAAGTGTCAAGTGTAAACAAAAAATATTGACATTTTATGTCGTATTTGTCCTGTGGCCTGCTTTAGGTCGGAAGACTGAAAAGTTAACTAAAACAAAAACCTGTAAACAAACCTATCAAATTTACTGCAAAGAAATTATTTGGATACTGGACAGTTCACAAAACCAATAAGGTTCTAGGAATCTGAGAAGAAAAAAGGGCTGTGAGTGTGAAACAAGGAATCCACCGGAAATCCCAGGAAATTCAAACTGGCACTATATCAGATGGATGGGTGGATAGATGAATGATATATGGATATATATCATGGATGGATGGATGAATGGCTGGCTGGATGGATGGACAGATGGATGGATGGATGAATGGATGGATGCTGGCTGGTTGGCTGGATGGATGGATGAATGGATGGATGGATGGATAGATGGATGGATGGCTGGATGGATGGAAAAATGGGTATGGATAGATGACTGGATGGATGGATGGATGGATGGATGGATGCATGAATGGATGGAAGGATGGATGGATGGATGGATGGATAAATGGGTATGGATTAAACTCACTGAACAGATGAACTCGTGACAGTCTCGCACCTGGCGAAGCGTCTCCATCAAGCAGGTTGTCGTCCTCTGTGGTGTGGAAGTCCATGATGACGCCGGCGCTATCGAGCAGCTCCTCATCGCTGCTGGCGCTGGTGATGCTGTTGTAGCTGTTCCTGCAGTAGCCTCTGTTAAACAGCTGCTCCGACTCCATTTAGATGTGTGGCACCCTGAGAACCCCAACACACACACACACACACACACACACACACATGTTTAAAACTTGGTTAAAATATTAATTCTTATAATTTTGAGCTACATTTAACAGAGAACAGAAAGGTCCTTTAATGCTTAGTAAGGTGAAGACCAGCTCTTACTGAAAGTTCTTAAGTTACTCTTAAGTTACTCTTACTGAAAGTTCTTACTGAAGCTGGCTAATTAAAATACTTCAAACCAAACCATGAAGGCACACACTAAACTACTCGATACAGTCAGTGTTTCTTTTCCACTCCTGTGACAGTGAAGAGCTGTCATTCTGTTCTAAAGTCCCTTGATCCTCTATTATATTCATATTGTTAAATATACAAATACTGTCATCTAAATACATAATCTGTACCACGATTAACTATTCACTGATTTAAGCTCTTTCTAATTCTAGTCTGTGACGATGTTGTCAGTGTGAGTGACTGCTGAGTCATTTCCAATTCAGTACATGAAAAAGCTTTAAAATACATTTAAAGCTACTTATGAAATAATACAATGCAGATGTTTTATGTAATATGTGCAATGTTGTAGCATGCTATTTCATTCAGTATTGCGCAACAGTTTGATTTTAATGTAAAAATGATTAGCTTTCAAGAGTGGTCGGCCACACCCAGTTCATTAGGATTGGCAGCCACGCATTTTTCACTAGGACGGACACACACACACACACACACACACACACACACACACACACACACACACATTCCTCCTTTACTGAGATTGACAGGAACAGAGGCCATGCTTCTTATACTGGGACTGACAGGCATCGAGGCTACAGGTTTCTCTCAGGATACATATGAGCCACATACACTCAAAGTGTGTGAGGTTTTGGCATGATCAAATCAATCAGAACATACAGTGCTGTGAAAAAGTGTTTGCCCCCCAAATCTGATTATTATTATTATTATTTTGCATTTTTTACACTGAATATTGCAAAATTGACATCTTGCACACCAAAGAACGGAAGCACCACCAAACTTTCATGTCAATTTTCCTGACAGACTTTCCTTATATATGACTATAATAAAATCTGACCAAATACAATGTAAAAATTGTGCACAAATTTGGAAATTCAGGCACGGGGTGTGAAATACCGGGTTAAAAAATTGCCCCTCAAAGTTTTGTCACCAGCTTAAAAATGGTCACAAAGCAGCTTTACAGAAATCCGGGTGTAGGTTTAGATCCCTAAATGAGCACCCAAAAGTGTCCAGGAAAAACACCCTGCACTGTGACTGACGGGCAGAGACGCTACACCACCACCTACACCATACACCTAACATACAAAATACACTAATAACAAATATGTACATCTTTATCAATGTGCCACGTCAGTTTACCAGATTATTTGTGATCACGTTCCAACTTTTTCCTCATACATACTGTTTTGAACTGAATCTGTGAATCGTTACCATCCCCCGAATTAATCTGATTTTGATGAAGGTAGACACTCAACAGCACTGACAGCCGAGCAGTGCCTCAGCATCACCCCCTGTTGGAGCTGGGATCAAATCTCACCTGAGCCCATCTATCCAAGTCCATCCATGTTAACGTTTCAGAAAAGCACCAAGTCACATCAAGTGCTTTTGTACATACTGACCCATCAGGTCAAAACTCAGATGCAATCCAGAACACAAACATGGAGGACTGAGTTACAGTGACAAAATGTATCTTCTTGGTGAGCGGATAGAAGGAAATTTACAAAAAAAAATGTTGAGTCGAAATTATTCAACTGCCAACTTTCGAAAGTTGCAGTGTGAATAAAAATAACATTTTGCCTATTTTTGGGACTTTCACTGGTACACAGTGTGACATCCCACTTTAACTGTGGCTGCACACAGTCAAGTCACACAAGCAGGTGCTGTTCTCAGGATTTTCTTCCTACAAAGCTACAGCGAAGCCAAACTACCTCCTCATCACCCGAGTTTATTTCACCAAACTTTATTTTTTCCCATCTACATTACTGAGAATAATAAATCTAATCTAGACAGCAAGCCAAGTCACTCAGTTAACTGATATTAGCTAGGACTGGTATCAACACACCTTTTCCTCACAGCAGAACAGCTACTAGTTTCTGCTACATCATTCAGGTAATCAGTCATTACACAGTAACCTGAACTTGTGAGACATCCTACACCTCCTTTCATATAAACGCGATGACTGTAATCATGAGCTATTGTCAAAAGAACCATGTTCTCAAGACAGCTACTTTCTGAAATGAAATATATAAAAGAGTAATAAATGTGCTAAAAGCAGAGAAAAAGCTCAGATCTAATAGATCATATTTCAAATGCTTACAAGTAAATTCAGTGGGCGGATGAAAAGTGAGTCAATATTCATCATCAAGTCTCTCTGCAGCTGTAATCTCTCATCTTAATGCTCTCCAAGAACAATCTGGAGCCTGACTCTTAGGAGAAATTATTTCCCCAAACCCCTTTCTTTCTCTCGCTCTCTCTCTCTCTCTCTCTCTCTCTCTCTCTCTCTCTCTCTCTCAGAGATGGACCATGACTCATCATGTGAAGCCTTACAGTCACAAGCCTTAGCTGGAACGAGTTCATTTAGAATAACGGGAATAATTATACCATGTGCAGTGCCTACTTTCTAAACCTGATGCTTTCATGCAGATCTTGTGATTAGAATCTAAAACAAAAAAAAAAAAAAAAAAAAAAAAAGCCCAACATTTTTCTACAGTGGGTTTCTCTCAGGCCAAATATGAGCCACATACACTCGGTGTGTGTGAGGATTTGGCGTGATCTAATGAGTCATAATGTAACATTTTAGCTATGTGTAAAACTAGGTGAAAAAAAGATGCCTACAGTTTCATCACCAGTTCAAACATTTCAATTCAATTCAATTCAATTCAGTGTGAAATGTATAGCGTTTATAACAACAGATGTGGTCACAAAGCAGCTTTACAGAACTCTGGATGCAGATTTAGATCCCCTAATGAACAAACCAGAAGCGACAGTGGCAAGGGAAAAACTCCCTGAGACCTCATGGGGAAGAAACCTTGACTTACAAGTGAACCCACGCTGTTCTGGGTGATAGTGGGATTATAAATCATTACAGTATACAGGTGTAGAACAGTAAAGTCAAACTGTACTGTGTGTTGAAAGGGTGTTTCATTTAAGCAGAATATGAAAAGAGTCCTGGGATAAGAAAAGGACAGTGTTTATGATCACAGCAGCAGTTCTTAGGTAGAAATCTACACTATACTGGTGAGATTATCCATTGAAGGAAAGTTGGGAATAAATTGTTTTAGGAAAGTGCAAGTCTTTATACTATTCATGTGGAACCATCAGCATCACATCAGGTAAAAAAAAAAAAAAAAAAGACTAGGAGACTGAACCTTTGACTAAAACACATTAAAGTCCCGATGAAGTGCCGTGAAACACGCAGCGTTATTCGATGTGTTGACGTAATTTCCACTAAAGCAGGAAGTCAGGGCAGGACATATAGAGTGGCTCCTCCCCCTTTTTAAATAGCCAAAAAAAAAAGCCGTACTTGACAGTTACTACCATAAATTTGTTAGAATGTTGGGGGCGGGACACTTCAGATTCTACAGAACATTTGATTGGACAGAAAAGCTGAAGTGCAGAATGATGTCATGAAAATTGTTGATCCGTATCGGTGGTAGAGCGAGACTTAAAATTTTGAATGCATATATCTTCTAAATGCGAATTTTGTCATTGTTGTGGTGCAAGCTAGCTTATAAACAACCTTAAGGCTGACATATTCATACTAAAAGCCGCAAAACTTCCATTTTGATTTCATGGGGAATTGAAATATATATATAAAAAAAGAGATCTATAGACTAAACTACAATGATTTAGAAATGTCCTCTGTGATTGAAGAAATGTAAAACTATGGTCTAAGGTCATCCTCCGATAATGAATAAGTCTAAACACTAACAGTGTGGCTATACGAGGGGACAGAAAATGAATCCCGCCAGCCCAAATCTGACCTCAAATCACATCTCTACGCGCTCCATTACTTCTGTGCAGTTCATGCATATAGACTAAATGACATCATCAAACTCAAGATCAACTGCCAGCCTCATTCCTTTTAACATTGGGTAAAAAGCAAGTGATCACTGCTCACAGCCTGACAAAGACGAAAAAAATGCCGCAGCTGGGTTCAGCAAACAATTCTGTTTTCACTCATATTTCTTTTCAATTGGCATTAAAACCATTCAAGCTGTGGATTACTCTTTTTTTTTTATATTGTAGCTAGCAAAAACTGACATTGATGCTTCTTCTGACAAGTGACATTTACGCTGCTGTATGTCTACATAACTAGCGTTGTCAGATGGCTAGCTAATTACAAACAAACAAACAAACAAACAAATAATTAAATAAATAAATAATCAGATAACCTCTAAATATCATATAGATGTCTATGGAAATGAACGATATTTAGGAGGTTATCGGACTATTTATCTATAGTTAGCTAGCCATCTGACAACGCTAGTTATGTACACGTATGTAAAGGAATGAAGATGGTAGTTGGTGTCCATGTGATAGCGTCTCCATCGTTTTCCAGTCGCCTGCTTCCACTTTAAATTGTGACCAGAACATGACAAGTATTAAACGTTCCTGTGAACCAAAGTCACTCTGTAAGATGAACTGTAGAGCAACTTCAAAGCCAATACGTCATTCATTCATTCTTTCATCTTCAGTAATTGTATCCTGGTCAGGGTCACTGTAAACAGTAATGTCATTATACAGCATGAGGGCACTCACCTCACTACTACTTCTCAAAACGAATGAAAAAGCCGTCTGAGGCAGATCCAGCTTAGTTGAAAGGTTTAAAGCATGAAATGTAATTTATTTAATTCAATTCAAGCTCTCTGGCACTCAAAGTAAGATGTAACAAGACTGACCCCTGACCTGCACCACTTTGAAAGAGCAGGACAGTTTAACCCAGCCAGAGGAAACTCGGCTCAGAGACAGAAAACATTAATACTCGTCAAGCTGATTTACTCAGAGCAGGAGAATTAACGAAGCCCATCTCAATTACGAGCCTGAATTCAATAATCTTCAGCACAGCTACACCTGCACAGTCATGGTTAATGCATTGTACAGTAGAAAAACACAGATGTACATCTGATTAGGGGTTTTCCCTCCAACAGGAAACACACAAAAATGCAAATGATTTAAATTTATATTTAAATCCCACGCTTCAGCAGAACATTCGTTATAAATATCAACTTCGAGGAGGTAAGAGTAAATTGACTTCATGTTGGGTGGCATCACACTACCCCACTGATTATTAGTGTACTCTAACAGCATGCGCCAATGTAGGGCACCCAGAACAGCGTGGGTTCCCTTTTGAGTCAAGGTTTCTTCCTCATGAGTTCTCAGGGAGTTTTTCCTTGCCACTGTCGCTTCTGGTTTGTTCATTAGGGGATCTAAATCTACATCCAGATTTCTGTAAAGCTGCTTTGTGACAATGTCTGTCGTTATAAACGCTATACATATCACACTGAATTGAATTCCATTCCAATTTTCACATTGTGAAATATTAAAATTGTGATCAATTGTGCCACAATGCACTTTCTGTATTGTGTATATTGTGATATCTCTTTATTACACATTTCCTACATTTAAAAAATATATATTTACCAACTGTAAGAAGCTGATGTTAAAATTTTGTGCTTCGTGTTTAACGGATTTTTAAAAAATTACAGTAAATTTTTTTTATAAATAAAAAAGAAAAGTTTTTTTAAATGATAGAATATCATTAAATGTACCATAATGTTTATTAATAATAAACAAATATGTATAACAATTTTAAAAAATGTATTATGTGTTTATTAATGATAAATCTATTATTTATAACTTTTTTTAATGAAACATTATTGTATTGCCGTATTGACGTTTGTGGGTAAACCTATATATCGTGATACATATGATGCACGTTAGAAATGACTTAGAGAATGATATGATATTTCTGTCATATCGCTCACCCCTAGAGTTTTACACCTCGCTCACCCCTAGAGTTTTACACCTCGCTCACCCCTAGAGTTTTACACCTCGCTCACCACTAGAGTTTTACACCTTGCTCACCACTAGAGTTTTACACATCGCTCACCCCTAGCGTTTTACACGTCGCTCACCCCTAGCGTTTTACACGTCGCTCACCCCTAGAGTTTTACACGTCGCTCACCCCTAGAGTTTTACATGTCGCTCACCCCTAGAGTTTTACATATCGCTCACCCCTAGTAGTGAATACAAATCACATTTTATTATTCAAAAATAAAAATAAAAAATTCCAAAGTGAACTCTTTATTGCACGAGCACTGCTATAGTGAATAGTTTACACAGCAGAAATACGATTTCTTTACACTGATCACACTTTTCCTAAATAAACAACATTGCACATATAGTTCATTGAAATTATGAATTTGAATTCGTATTCAAATCCAACCACACTGAAGCGCTGACAAACAAACCCAGCACGGCCCTGACTAACCATTTCAATATCATGCTTTTCCATAAGAAAACGTTACGAAACATTAGAAATGCATTTACAGTATGTTATAAATCTGAGTTCAGCTGAATCCATACTGAACAGTTCAAACGTAAAATCAGCACAGCTCTGGTTAATGCTTTATTGAAACCTGCTCAGGGACACGATGTTTGTCCTGCCACGTCTCTGTCTGATGTATTCATAGGACACATCATCGGCTGCAACCTGCACCGAGATTGATGATCATTTCACCATGGCAACCCAGGAGCAGTGAGGAGGCGAGAGCGAGAAAAGGTGTGTACCTAAAAGGGATCAGAGAAGCACCTGATAAAGCACGGCAACGTTACGCACGTATGTGTACGATTGATCCACTTTCTCCTCTGTGCTGGAGGAACGCTATCGCGTTTCACCCACTTTCATGCAGGCGTGTCATTAGCTGACACAAAGGAACGAGTCTGAGAAGCACACGGATGTATGTTGACTGTAATGTGAGAATGCGGTCAACCTTTTCATGCAGTATTTATACTGTTTCCGCTGCTGAGACTGATAGCGTTGCAAAACATCTCCTGCAAACTCTTATCCCTGCTGTCATAGAGGTATAACCTAGGTCCGAGATGAATCAGCAGTTTCAGAACCACCTGAAATACAAATCTAATAATGAAGCGGCACAAACACGACCTTAACCACAGATTCAGGCAAGATACGAGTGTAATGATACACAAAATTCACATTTGAGATGATACATTGGTGTCTTGATACAATATTAAATACAGCGAAATAAGCACTGCCTAAATATGTGCCTTAGGTTTCTATTTTCAACTGATTATAATGAACATTCAGCATTATCAAACTCTCAGCAGTACAAAACGATTTAATGAAAAATGCTGTGCATTAGAATGTATCTCAATTCAACATGGCTAATTAATTAATGTTTTGCTCTTTGAACAAGTCTTCATTAGTGTTCAAGGTTGCCAGGTCTCAACAAAATGTCCACTCCTCCCCAACTACATATCTGAAATTGTACACAAAAAGACCTGAACGTAGCCAAATTCTTTCTGGCACTGGAAAAGGGGAACGCATTTTTCTTCTCTTTTTCGTCCAAAATCTCCAACCGCAATTTAGCGTAAAAACAAAAAAACAAAACAAAACTGCGACCCTGGAAAGTCTGACCGTGTGACTCTAAACGAGGCATGTCTGAAGTCACACCGCTCTCTGTACGCTGAGTAGAGTACGGCTGTGCCGTATCGTATCCTCCATGATACACAGATACACTCGTAAAAAGGAGCTTCCTCCGTAATATGCAAGTGGTTAGGATACAGACGATCAGAAGTGAATCAAATGTATGTGATTTGTAAAATGTGTCAAAAACTCGTATCTACTAAAGGGCGGAAACACATCAAATTTGTTACTCCACCTCAAGCAAAAACACCGGCCAGAATATGAGGATAGCCTGAAGTTGTGTGAGGAGAAAGCGTCAACAAGTAACGTCAAACACCAAAAAGATAAGTGTTGAAAGTTACTATTTTCATATCATGATTGATATCGTTATCTCAAAAAAATACCATGAAATATCGTGATGTAGTTTTAAGTCTATATTGCCCAGCCCTAGAGTAGAGTCTCATATCTGCAACTGTGACCTTTGCACCTGCCAAGCTATCGAATCGGGAGCCTTCGAATGATATGATGCGCCGTACTGTCACTATGTATAAAATCCCATTTAAAACAGTTCAGCTGAAACAAGATGACACACATGCACCAGTAAGAATGATTAAAAGTTAACTGAAATGTAGTGGAAATTTACAGTTAATCTTAAACTGAAACCTTGGACAAGCTTTTATAGCTTTTCTAATGACGGTAATTGTATGTAACGCAGTAAACACACCCCAGGTAAAACTGTAACTTCATGTTTTCCAGTACAGGAAAGTCTTCGAAATAGAGAACATTGCACTTCCTGGTTTCTCGTGTCATTAATTAATCAATTAAAAAGTAGAGATGGCACTGATCCAGTTCCCAGAATCAGGATCGGGCCAAAAAGGGAATGAATGCAATCCAACCCTGTAACAAATAGATTGGAAAACAGATTGGACGTGGGGTTGAGAACTGAAACAGATTTTTATTATGCTTATAATTTATACTTTAATTGTATTTATTATACATGTTGTCCCAAACCTTTCCATACACAGGGGACTACAGTGTGTTTGCCAGCACCTCAGCGGTTGTGCCTTCGTCAGTGGATGTTCCTGGACGTCCGCTTCTCACTCCCAGTCTTTTTGAATTTGTTAATAAGTTTAGTTACAGTGTGGTGTGTGATGTGCTCGCCATGTTTCCTGTTAAAGCCCAACGCAACCCTGCGACAGCTTCCTGATCCAGCCATGAGAATGATTTCAATACGTTCTTCTTTTGTCAAAGGCGTTCTTAAAGGCTATCTGGGAAAGAAAATTTTTTATACATATATATATGTGTGCGTGTGTGTAAGTATGAAAAATACTTAAAAAGTGTTAATTAATTTAACACTTGTTAATTAAGTGTTAATTTCCCCTATGTATTGAGACTTTTTGGACACCCTGTATTTGCAATGTAAATGGTTTTCGTGTGAGAGCTTTTTGTTTGTTTTTTAACCGTGGTTTCGTTTAAGTCATGTGATTAGCTATGTACTGTTTGCTGTTTTAAAGTGCTTCAGTTAAAAAAAAAAATTCTGAAGCTTAGTAGTTTTTAAAGAAAAATGATTGGATAGGTATTGATATCAGCTGATACTCAAGGTTTCATTATCAGTATCGGTACCGGAAATGAAAAAGCGATATTGTATCATCTGTTGTAAAAGTTGTAATTGTTGGCAAATTACAGGAATAACAGTGGTAACAGTTCACAATGGCCTGCACACATCACACCACACCACCTTGTTGTGGATTATTTCTCTAAAACAGCACAAGTTTAAAAAATAAACACACACAAGGAAACCAAACATCACACCAAGGCATTTTCAAACGCACTGATGACGCAGTGAAGAAGATGTACTGCATACTTGTAGGAAATATTCTCTGCCGGAACAAGGCTGGAGAAACCTGCTCTAAACTACACACACACACAACAAGCAGGTTTATAAAATAGCTTTAAACCGCACCTATTATGGTTTTGAAACGTGCCTAATTTTGTTTTAAAGGTCTCATACAATAGAGTTACATGCATCCGAGGTCAAAAAACACTTTAACATGCTCATAATTTAAATTGCAGCATTGCTTTTTTTCCCCCCAGTGTCAAAAACGACTCAAATGATTCGTTCTAAATGATTCGTTCTAAACTCCTCCTTTCAGACAGCACACTCTGCTCTGATTGGTAAGATGTCCCAGTCTGTTGTGATTGGTTTACTGCTGTCAGCGAGCAGCCGATGAAGACCAGAGGCGGGGCTTTTTGTTACAAACCTACGTAGGTTAGTACAGGAAGTAAGTCTGGAATCACTAATGATTCGTTTCAGCTGTTCAGAATCGGTTCCTTCTTTTGGGAGTCAATAACTCCATTTGTCCTGCACTTTGACTTTTTAAACTTTGCAGATGTTTTACATTCACAAACAGCTCTACATGAAAGATAATATTTGAAAAACCATAATAGGCGCACTTTAAGCCATTTTTGTCTAGGACTCTTGACATTCTTTAGCATGACATGAAAAACCACACATTTGCAAAAATGAAAGTTTAAGTCACGCTTTTCATATTGAGGGTAAAATGTGTGCAGCCAGAAATCTAGAAGGATCTAGAACGTTGTAAAAGCAGTGGCAGGAAGCTTTGACATGGTACATACACGTTCAGGATTTTTCCTTGTTTGTTATAGTGTAATTATCTCCCGAATATTCATGAATGTGCCGCCCTGTCACAAGATTCAATCTCATGTATTATTCTGTAATTATCCATGTGTTGTGTTTATGTGATCAGCAGATTCCCCGAGACAAACTTCTCCTGCAGAGCAATAATCCATCCTTCCTCTAGTACACCTCCATCTTTTTCCATATCTCTTCACGTGCACTATATATCATATCACACACCATTTACCGCTTTAGAACACGTCAAAGTGCAACAGTAAGCAACATGGCTGCCTCTAAATTAAAGGCTAAAAGGTTTAGTGAGATCGAGAGCTAATATGCATTACAAATCACGCTATGACTACAGAATTGATCTCTCATATGCATTACTGGATCACTTTTCGTAGACTTTACAGTCGAAACAGAAACGCAGGCCGGGTCACTGCGTTGTGCATTTGTGAGCTGTAAAGTGACTCGTGAGTACAGAGAGGCACATCTTGATACTCGTGTAAACCCACACATGAATCACGGACCGTCTCGTCTATTTCAGGTGTGCTGCCAATATTGTCACAATATGCTTAAAAGAACTGCGCACAGAACATCGCGTGGAAATTCAGCACCATGTAAATCTGTGTTAAACATGACGGAGCTGTATGAAACCCCAAAACTACTGAAGAGTGCTTCCTGGAGTGTCTTTATACTCTTTCCCCATAGGATACAGCAGAATTTATACCAACACATCAGTTTGGATGTGATATACGATACAATACCTGTAAAGACGCATCGTGACGAAGTGAATCATGGAAATGTGCGATTCACATTTTAGCCAACTCTGAAGCTCTGATTCTGGTTAAAATGACGTCTCGGACGCTGCTACAGAGCTCATTATGTTTCAATCCATCAGATTCCCCCTCGAGTCAGAGCTTTTATCAGTCAATTTTTTTGGGAGGACTTATTTATTTATTTTTTTAAAGATATAAAAATTTATATATAAAGATTTAAAGATTTTTTATAAGCTAAACCTTTAGTACACTTTGTTTATAGTATTAAACCTCTGTTCGTAGGAATTTGAAATGTATTTAGATTTATACAGCACATTATTTTGCATTGTTTATGATTCAGAAAAAAAAAAAAGGGTTTTTTTTCCAGTCAGTCCTTTTTTTGTTCATTAAAATTTTATTTAAAATATTCTTTGAATCAAAGTGAATCTAATCACAAAGCCAGTATCGTGAAACGAATCATGACGACCTCTACGTACACGCGGTTATTTACAGAAGGCAATACAAGTGCTGCGTCCCAATTCGCCCAAGCCCATCCAAAACAGTAACTGTGATTAGAATGAGTGTGTCCCAAATCATAGTATGTTAAAATGAGCATCCCAAAGTTACCTGGATGGTGTACTATTTACAGTAGATTTTCAAAGTGTGGATCCGTGGACACTTTCCCTGCATCTCAATTCGCCTATTTATACTACACACTGAAAGTATGTACCCGTTTTGTGAAGAAAATTAACATACATTCGAGCGTGCAGCAAAAGAGTACGCAATTACTGGGACATACGAACACGTCGTGTAACGGAAGAGAACTTTGTTGCCTAGTTACGCAGTTACACCGTCACCATAAACAAACTCTTCGTTGCATTTCAGCTTTTCTTCATTCATAATTCCTTATATAATTTATACTATATAATTTAATTTACCATTCTCTTGATGTATGTTTCCACGTGTCATTTACACCTCACTAAAATACGTCAATGAATTCGTCGAAGCAGACCGTCACAAAGCTCCTCCTCCCTAGCACAAGGAGTTGTGGGCAATAATAGCTGAAATAGTGTCCACTTATCCACACCTCGAAAATCGACCATCCGGGTACCTCTGGGATTTCGACATACTACCATTTAGGACACACTAATTCTACTCTCCGATACTAGTTAGGATGGATAGTAGGCAAATTGAGATGCAGAAATATAGTATAACTTATATAAGGAATAATGAATGAAGAACAGCTGAAATGCAACGAGGAGTTTGTTTACGGTGACAGTGCGTATAACTAGGCAACGACGCTCTCTTCCGTTACATGACGTGTTAATATGTCCCAGTACTTGCATTCTCTTCTGCTACACACTCACATTTATGTACTTTTTCCTTTACAAAAAGCACACATACTTTTAGTGCATAGTATAAAGTAGGCGAACTGGGACACAGCGATGGTGTAAACTTTCCAGACACAAGGTCTGTAAAACATTACTGACATGACGGATTCAGACGGGACTAAAATCTTAGAGATACTCCAAAAACAATTACATTACCCCACATGACCCCTACTTCCCCATGTCAAACTAATGCAGCCCGAATACAGCTTAAAGTCTCCGTGAAGTGCCTCGAAACGCACAGTGTTATCCGCACATCATTTCCACTCAAACGGGAAGTCAGGGTGGGACTTATCATGTGGCCCCTCCCCCTTTTTAAATAGCGAATAGCTTACCTCACAGCTCAGGATAAGCAAGGTGATTTTTATAATGTCGGGGGCGGGACACTTCAGATTCTACAGAGCATTCGATTGGACAGAAAATCTGATGAGAAGCCGAAGTGCAGAATGATGTCATCAGAACTGTCGGTCCGTATCAGTGGTAGAGAGAGAGAGAGACTGTACAGTTTGAATGCATATATCTTCTAAATGCGAATTTTGTCTTTGTTTTGAAGCACACTAGCTTATGGATAACCTTAAGGCGAACACATTCATACTAAACGCCACAAAACTTCCATTTTGATGTGATGGGGACTTTAAGTTAATTGATGGCACTATATTGAAGCACAGACCACGTGACCACATGACAACACAGACAGAGCACAATGTCTGTGAAAAAGACCAGAATAGTGCAGCACTTACCAGCAACAAACAAGGTGTGTGTGTGTGTCAGGTTAAACACACTGTAGCTCAGCTGAGACTCGATGCGTAACTTAAATCACAGTCTAACCTAAACAATATGGCGCGTGCAAGTATCAGTTTACTCTTCAACACATGAAAGTCCAGTGCTGTGAGAATACACTGCGGTGTAATTGTGTAAAACCAGCTGGGTAATGTTATTATCACACACTTGTGTGAGCTCATGGCCTGATATAAACATATAAACACTCTGCAGACTGACCTCGCGCTTTTATTTCAACCCTGACACATGTTTACAAGTAAACATAATAACTATTATTATCTACATGCATCAGATTGACAGCTGATCTAAACAAGCCAACAGTGACATTACATACACACACACACACACACACACACACGCGCGCGCGCGCGCGCGCACACACTTACTAAATCGAGGTCGTGTGCAAAACGAAATAAATGCATTTTTACCTCGACAAAGCCTCGGGTTCAATCATGCTTTCACCAAACCATCAAACACACCAACAACCTCCTTTGAAATGTTATCTGACATTTTTATTCCTCCTTTTGGTGGTGATGCTGCTATGATTCTTTCTCTTTTTTTTTTCTTTAGTCCGGTTGCTGTCCGTGACGTCACTTCCGGTGAGATTTTAACCTCTCCGTTTCCTCCTGTTGAAACGCGCAGAGCTTCTAGAAACGGCTCATGTGCGCTGTTTGTGTAATACAGTGAAGAATAAAATAACCGTGCCGTTATAGGAAAATAATCAACCACCCGGAAGTTGATTCATTTCCTACAGCAGCACTTCTCGACATGATGACTGCTCTTATCCCTGCTGAAAAAAAAAACAAACAAAAAACCAACAGAAATAATCACAGAAGTGCTAATGGTTTCCACTTCAAATAGCATTACAAGCCATCAGCTAACCATTAAAACCATTAACATTACTGCTCCTAGACATAAACGAGTAGAGATCCACAGGGACCATTACAGTTTCCATTAAAACCAGTGCAATTTCCATTATAACCATTAAAACCATTACCATTACTGCTCTTAGACATAACATGCCACCAATAGAAAGCAACAAATTATGAGTAGAGATCCACAGGGACCATTACAGTTTCCATTAAAACCAATACAATTCCCATTATAACCATTAGAAATTCTATGAGGGTTTCTATTGTTGTTTTTTTTGCAGCTTTTACACAACTATCCATTTTCATGTATTAATAGAAATAAACATCATAAATTCTGACCAATCAGAATCTAGAATTCAACAATGCTGTGTTATGTTTGTTGTAGACACACTGTTGGGTGGAAGCGTTTTGTTGATAAGAGAGGTGAAAGGAAAATGGCCAGATTGGTATGACCTGCCAGGAAGGATATACAGTAGTAACTCGTATAATCTCTCTTTACAACTGTGGTGAGCAGAAAAGCATCTCAGAAAGCACAACACATCAAACCTTTAGGTGGATGAGCTACAACAGCAGAAGACCACATCAGGTTCCACTCCTATCAGCCAAGAACAGGAATCTGAGGCTATCATGGGTGTTTAAATTTCTTCAAAATCGAATTGCCTTTGATTTATTAATGGTTATTGACAGACACAACTTCACAGACAAGACCAATTATGACACAGGTTTCATAAATAATCTCACAATCTTATTATAACCTTATATGTTACTATTTGTAATGAATGAATAAATAAATAAACAAAAAGAAATAGTTGAAACAGGCATTAAAATGGTAGTTATGTGTACCGGATTTTCAAAACAACACACATTAGACATTGATTTTCTAAGTTTGTTCATTTGTATTTTTTTGCAACCGGTGTAGATGAATTATTTACTTGGCTTTACTTAATTTGGCAGCGAACACAGAGACGTGTTTGATGTCTAAAGGAAAAGGTCCGTTGACAAAAACAACCTTGTAATTTAATGGGAAGTCCATTTATCACAAGCACTACAAGAACAGGAAGCTTAAGAGATTAAGACGAAGCAGGGCAGCGAAAGAATATCAAAACTTAGATGTACTGTATGTGTAACTGATCACTTAACCAGCACATTAGGTCATTTCTTTTCTAGGAACATTTATTATCATTTATATAGTGTTGGATCTTCTACAAAATTCTCATATAAAACAACACAATTTTTCTGTTCACATTATATTTTGGAGGCTCTGCTCAGTCCAGACCAGAGTAGAACTCTTTCTCCCTCCTGTGCTGCTGCACTGGCATGTCCCTTCTAGTGTCCTGTAGTCTGTGCATGTCAATCTCTACCATAGCCACACCCACATCCGTCCCCCCACAGTCCGCCATGACCACGCCCCACGGGTCCACCGCCAGGGTATGGCCATACGATGAGCGCTTTGCATGATGAGCTCCAACCTGAGCAGCGGCCAGGACGTAACACTGAGTCTCAATGGCTCTGGCCCGCAGGAGAACCTGAAAGAACCACAGAACCACAATGACAACTGAGCTTCATGTGCCAGCATGAGCAAAACTTATCTTCTAAATTATTCAAAATGTATTATTATTATTATTATTGCAGCTGGCAGGACTTATAGCCATGATAACAGTGATGATAACTAATGTTTACATTTCCCCATCACTACACCATATCCACAATGTCCTGAATACAAGCTTCAAATCAGATGCACAGTCTGTCTGGAAAAGCTTGTTTAGGTGATTTATATGATATATAATTCAGTTTTGCTGTTTTTATTTCCTGACATATTTATTAATTTGAATACTAGTCTGCAGTTATTATTAATCCAACAATTAAAGACAAGAAAGAAGGATCTACACATGTACCAATAAATATTTAGATAAAATATTGTATTCAACTTATTTTTCCAAATGTCATTTTCCAAATGCTTCTGTGAGAATTTTGAGGACAAACCATTATAAGGGATTGTATTATACTATCTTGGTTTTCTTAGGGCCACAGATCTACTGACAAAAAAAAAAAAATAATAATAATAATAAATTNNNNATATAAAATACCAAAAAACTATGTTTCATAAAGAGGTTTTTTTTATCTCTTCTCTATAAACCATTAGTTTTTTTTGCCTATTGATTAAAAAGTGCAATATCATATTATCATTATTATTATTAGTAGTAGTAGTAGTAGCAGTAGTAGTAGTAGTATTAGTACTAGTATAGGATTTGAACATCACAATTATTTTTTAAATAAATAAAAAATAGAACCTACAGTCATAAACTCTAAAACACCATCAAACGCACTCCATTAAGTTTAAATAGAACATATACATTAAATAAAAAAGAAACAAATAAACATAGAAAATAGAAACAAACACAATTAAGCTTTTTATGCCTTTTAAGCTGAAATTCTGTCCCTACACTGACCTGAGTGTAGATTTATAAAGTGTTAAGTTCTCTGCCCAGATTAAGCAAAAATGCAGAAAAAGCAACATAAAGTGTGTTAGTAAAGTGTTTGGCCACCAGGAGTGACGCTTCCCTCTAAGCAGAGAAACAAACCAAAGACAGGCCAGTAAAATTCTCCCACAGCATAACAGAGCAACCGGGTTTTTTCCTTTGATTTTACACCCGTCTGTAGGATCTTACCTCCCAGTGGGCGGTGCCTGTTGCCACGGTAAATGCTGATGGGTAAGTGAGGATCTCCGCCCCGTGCCTCTGAAGAGCCGAGGACATCTCGGGGAAGCGCAGGTCATAGCAGATCCCCAGTCCCACCTGTACAGCCATTGAACAGACTAATAAAGCCACTTCTTAAAAAAACACACACAGAAATAGAGGTGTCTTGTACCTTTCCGACGGGGGTCTGAACAGGTGGCACTAATCTCGCTCCGGGAATGGTGAAGGCGCTCTCTTTTAGGAACACGCCTTTACCTGTCAACTCTACATCAAACAGGTGACTTTTTCTGTACACAGACGCAATTTCACCTGTGGGAAAATCACACAAAGATCACACCGAGTGGTCAATTGACGTGCGTTGCTCAAATGCGATTTTTTGTTAGATTTTGTTCATTTTATCGTTTTAACACGGCCTGTTTTCACGCGTATACACGTGTGAACAAAACGGAATAAACTAATTTCAGTCAACGCCAGTGCAGTCTCGAACCTGAAGCTGCTGTGAACATTTATGTGGTGTGAGTGGCAAATTTTGATGAAAGTTCAGTCTGATTTGGTGTAAAAGTCACCATCTGCCTGTAAAGAAAACTAGTTTTCAGATGAAGTAAAAAATAATAATAAAATAAAAATAAATAAATAAATGAACCAAAGCCACTTGTAGGTGCAGCGAGAACACAACTGAAGTGTTAGACAGGTAAGATGTGTATACGGATATACACGGATTTTTTAAAAAGGTGAGTAATTGCAGCATATATGGAAGGAGTCTCCAGTGCCACTGCTTTGTAACAAGTCAGCTATAAAACTATTCTTTGAAGATTTCCATCACAGGACTTTTTTTTTTTTAGGGTGGAGAGTTTTGTGTTTCTTGATAACATAAAAAGCGATCACACCACCCTGTTACTGATTATTTTCCTATAACAGCGTGAGTCAAGTGTTTTATTACTTACAGCTTTTGCAAGTAATGATGCTATAATGCAATTTTATACTGCAAAACAAATAGAACTCAAACACAAGTTTTTATGTCGTTATTACCCTAGTATGTTACTAGGGTAAAGGTTTATTCAGGTTTTTGTATATTAATCAGTGACACCTTTCTATCATAACATTTACCATCCTTTATTTATGTTATCCTTTATCTATAGGAGATAAGGGGTGGTGTGGTACCTTGGCTGTTAATGATGACATGGCTGTTGTAGATGCGTCTGTCGTTCTCCCACTCGTGCCCTCTTTCATGGAAACCTCCCAGAGACAGCCACACTTTCAGCTTCCTTACAGAGACACAGGCAGTAAATCTTATAGCTTCATCATGAAAATGAATTTACCTTCTATACAGCTAGAAAACATGCAGCAATAAAATGGTCCAACTCTGCATATTATGAAAAGACCATCAAAATTAAACACGCACACACACACACATACACATACATACATATATACACACACACACACACATATATATATATATATATATATATATATATATGTGTGTGTGTGTGTGTGTGTTCCACGGCTACCCTCTTTTACTTTTTTAAATATTACTATTATGTAATAAAAGGTCTTTTAAAATAAACTAATGCATGATATTATTTTCTTTAAACATTTAATAAAGCTCCTGTCTCTTAATGCTGTGAAAACATTGCAATTTTTGGATGTGCTTTCTAGAAGATTTCGAGAAACAGTAAATATGTAGCTATTGTATATGTCAAAATTCCATGAAATAATTTCATATTGATGAGTTATATTATTGTTGTGTGTTATATTGTTAAAATGAAGGTACAATACTGTTATTTTGAGGTCAATTCTGACCTCAAAATAATCTCTTGCGTTCTGAAATTGGTGTCATTGCGTGTCATTGTGCTCCATGCCTGGTTGTTAGTACACCAGTGGTCTCTATCTTTTTCAGGACATTCCCAATTGTTGTATTGGCTATGACCAATGCTTGTGCAATGGCTCTGATTGATTTTCCCTCTTTTCTCAGCTTCAAAATGGCTTGCTTTTCTCCCATAGACAGCT
>JANDJT010000206.1:17670668-17695929 GCA_024331685.1 Stegophilus panzeri | reverse complement strand
ACACTTAAATAGATAGATAGATAGATAGATAGATAGATAGATAGACAGACAGACAGACAGACAGACAGACAGACAGATAGATAGATAGATAGGCAGGCCAATGTCACCTCTACATCCTCTTCAAAATTACGCCTGCTAGAAAGATGCAATCCACTCAACATAGCCACATGATCACGTGGTCATCATGCTAGCCAAAAAAGTTTGGCTGATATTTGTAGATTTGAGCATCAGCACAGTGTTAAAATAGTCTTTACTATTTTCTTATTCACATGAAAGGACAATTGAAAGTCAACTGACTAACAGTGAATATCTTCCTCTACAGCTTTGTAACAGTTGTATAAAGTAAAGCTTATAAACTGCTTATAAATCTAAGCATTTCACGGTTAAATTCCAGTTCATCCAATTTTAGCCTGTTAACAGCATCAGTACCTCTACTCTTCAAGCCACAAAGCGACAGCAAAACTCCTCCCATTACAATGCATCATAATGCACATGGGCCAGGACAAAACATGTCCGAAACGGTGATCATCAAATATATTTGGACTGGAAATGAAAAAGGAAAAAGTTGGGTGTAATGTTATGAACTTGTTATAAATGTTATAAACAGTGGATGGTTTTGTAAACAGCCGGGTGTAGACGGGGTCGTGGTGGGTGTTTCTGTAAACAGCCCCGTGTAAACGGGGTCACGGTGGGCGTTTCTGTAAACGGCCGGGTGTAGACGGGGTCGTGGTGGGCGTTTCTGTAAACAGCCCTGTGTAAACGGGGTCACGGTGGGCGTTTCTGTAAACGGCCCGGTGTAAACGGGGTCGCTGTGGGCGTTTCTGTAAACGGCCGGGTGTAGACGGGGTCATTCATAGTGCACGGTTTTTAAACTGACCTTTTTCCCTTCTTTTCTGACAGATATCAAAGTTAGTCGTGTCGCTCAACACACAAATGCAGACGAAAGGGCGGGAGCTGACGGAGTACCGGGAACGTTACAACATCCGCCTGGTGGGCGAAGACGACAAACAGGGCAAAGGCAACGTGGCTCAGGCCAAAGAAAGTGAAGACGGAGGATCTAAAAGCGGAGCTGGAGTTTTGGTTTCTTAGTCAGTTTAGCTGTTCACATCGAACTGTAATTCACTGTTTAGGGTGTGAGAGCCTGAATATTGTGAAGATCACAATTTTACATGTGAATTTTGTATATTCATAATATTCAGACGGTCTCTAATCTCTCCAGAGTTACACCCTAGGACGCAGAACAGCACAGCTGATGGGAATATTCTCGCAGTTATACAGTAGTGACCATAACGTTATGGGTTTATTTTGAGTGCAGCCGTGAACTTTAATCCCTAAACACTTGCTTGTTCTCTTGCCCTCTCTCTCCCTATCTCTCTCTCTCTCTCTCTCTCTCTCTCTCTCTCTCTCTCTCTCCTCCCCCTCCTCTTTAAATGTTTTGTGTAGGATAATGTAAATTACAGAATATACACAGCTCCGTGTCCTACACATCACAACGCATACTGAACAACTGATTTTGCCTTTCACATCGTAATGAATGTTATATGCTACGAATCTTAGACACTTCATATGTTTAGGTGGTTAAAAGGCTCAGACACTTTTACTTAGCTAATTAATATCATTGATTTTGAAATTGGAGCACAGTCCTACCTGACATGTTAAACCCGTTTTGAAGAAGATGTTTTTTTTTTTTTTTATGTTTGTGTTGTTTGTTTTGGTTAATGAATTAAAATGCCATCTTGAACATTTTCCCTAAATGTGTATAGTCTCATTTTCATTCTCAAGTTTGATGGTTATCATGTGATTTGATTTTGTCATTCCTCTATATAGCTGGTATACGTTGGAACGAACTGGTGTTTGTCCAGGATCATGATACACAGGATTACATAAAGTGCAAATGCACAGCAGTGTGAGGAGTACAGGACAATAAATACAGTCCTGAATCTCTGCATGGCTTCATGTAGTGTCAGGTCCCAAATAAAATACTGAATCGCATGTAAATATACATTAGGTGATTTGAGACTACATCAAAGTTTGCCTGTTCTGTATGAAAGAGTAGATTAACGAGCAAATTTCACTAACATCCAAGTCTCCTTTAGTGAACAGTGGATTTAGTTCAACAAACAGACTTCATATAAAAACCATAATGAACTTTACTTTTACACTATCCGTTGTTACCCAGATGAGGACGGGTTCCCTTCTGAGTCTGGTTCCTCTCAAGGTTTCTTCCTCATTTCATTTTAGGGAGTTTTTCCTCACCACCGTCACCACCGGCTCGCTCAATAGGGATAAATTCTCACACTTGAAATCTGTATCCGGTGTTTATATGTCTCTGTAAACCTGCTTTGAGATAATGTCCATTGTTAAAAGCGCTATACGAATAAAATTGAGTTGAACTGAATCTCAAATTGATTCCTAAGGCTTATAAACTGCACTATAATCTCTTAAATGTCTTCACTCTCACAGTTGAATATTTTGTCACCATTCAACATTGAACACTGGGATTCTGCCTAATGAATAGTAATAACTAGTGGGAACTTAAATTTAAGTGCACGAATTTGTTTTCTTTCAATGATACTGAAGATAGTTATAGCATTTACATATACCCAAAGCCGTAACATTAAAAACATTAACGGGTGAAGTGAATAACATTGATTACCTTGTTATAGTGGCACCGGTCAATGGGTGGGATATATTAGGCAGCGAGTGAAAGGGCAGTTCTTGAAGCTGATATGTATGTCTTTGACAAGGGCAAAATTGTGATGGCTAGACAACTGGGTCAGAGCATCTCAAAAATGGCAGGTTTTGTGGGGTGTTCCCGGTATGCAGTGATTAGTACCTACCAAAAGTGGTCCGAAGAAGGACAACCTGTGAACTGGGAACAGGGTCATGGGTGCACAGTGCTTGCTGTTGCGTGTCGGGAGCAAGGACTAGCCCGTCTGGTCCGATCCCACAGAAGAGGCTCAGATTTTTGGAAAGTTGTAATGTAAAGTTCTGCCTTTCTTTTGTTTATTTTTATTTATTAATATTTTTATTTCCTCCTACCATTATTATGTTATTTGTTTTTAATTATTGTATTTTTCTTTTGTACGACTGGCACAGTCAAGGGGAGGATTCAAAAGGAGGATTCAAAAGGGTGGGGTCGGGTAATAAAATATATATATTTTTAAAAAAAAAATCACTTACTCGTTCAGAGATAATATGAAGTGTATTAAATTAATATATGAAGTGTATTAAATTAATACATAAAGATAAAGAAGGTTATAAAAATGAATAAAAAAATTTCGACGAGGATGGGATTCGAACCCACGCGTGCAGAGCACAATGGATTAGCAGTCCATCGCCTTAACCACTCGGCCACCTCGTCTTATAATGTAATATGTATTGATAAGCGATATATATATATATATAAATTGAAGTGAACGAATTATTATACTAATATTGTTTTGGTGTAAATATCGTTTATGTACCTAGATAACGCGTGAATATACAAAGCATGAGTGCTGTTTAATTGGCTCTGCTGTATATTTATGCCAGTCTATTCTAATATTTACGGTAATAACACACGTGTTAAAAGATTCAGGTTCGTTTTTTTTTACCAGCTAAGATTTATTGTTTGAATACTAAAACTTATTGGGATTGCTTTAGGTTCATGGACATTTTACACAACACATTCAGATGCCTAACTGTTAAACGCGCAAAATCCTAATAAATAAATAAATAAATAGTGCACTACCTAGGGGATAGGGTGCGGTTTTGGACATCCTGAATCGCTTATCTCTCTACTAAACAGTATATCAAAACGATGGCATGTGATTTGAGACGCAGCCACATTTTCATTACTTCCATCATTTCGGCTTGCCTTCGATTAAAACATAAAAATACTGATCCCATCACCTTGTTCTCTTCTAATAGAAGAGTTAGACTTCCTAACATTTCATTCACAAGCTTAACAACCATTATACGGCCAGTCATGACGTCAGAAACCTGCGACATGGCACGAAGGACCGCGCCGTAATGAGAGAAGGAGAAGCTCGTAATGTTGATGAAAATAGCAATATAAAATAGTTAGTGCTCGTTATTTACAGCAGACATACTATTATTTCGCGACTGGTAATGTTTGTGTGATGTTGAATATTTAACAAAAAAAAATCTAATTCAGAAAAGGATGGTGTAAAAATCAGCCGAAACTGGAGGAACTCCAAAATCCGTAGCTATAGATACACAAGGGGTGTTATGATGGGTGTAGTGTGTTTGCGGGATGCTGCAGTGGTTTTAGTGTAGAAATGAAGTGCGTCCCGTGAGCACCACAGATAACAGTTTACTTCATGCATATTCTGTAGAAAACGACAAAGTTTGTGGAATGCATTTCTTCAAAAAATGCTCCGTGTTTAAAGTGGTGCTGAGTGCGCTGCTTATTGTAGCCCTGCTGCAGCTGATCTACTTGTCGTTCCTGTCAAAGCTACACGGCAAACAGCAGCGCTACAAGTACTCAGAGCTGTTCGGCTCCAAGAGGAACGCGCAAACCAATGAGAAGAACTCTAAACGGGAACGCCTGAGATACTCCTTATCCAGCGGAGGCATCTTCGACAGCAGTGGTCAGTACCGTGTGTACAAAAACCTCATCAAGAGCGACTTCTCCACCAACCAGAAGCTGGACGCAGATCCGAGATCCCATCACCTCGCCTTGGTGACCCACACGACCATCAACAACCTTCATCATTTGGATTCTTTGCTCGAACGCTGGCAGAATCCGCTCTCTGTGGCGATCTTCGCTCATGGCCAAGATGTCAAGTTTGCCACGGCCTTCGTCTACGCCCTCAGTCTCTTCTGTCCACGCGTCCAAGCCTTGGTGGATTTCCACCTGGTGTGCCACTCGGAGGAGATTGCCAGCTTCCCGGAGCAAGACAGGGAGCACTTTGCTGGACTCGAGGAACAAGGCTGTCCTGGTGTCTTCGCTAAGCTCGAATCCCACCGGGACAAGTACAAGAACTACGCTATGGGAAGGAACGTCTCCTACCCCAATAACCTTCTCCGCAACGTGGCCCGGACAGGAACAGACGCCGCCTATGTCCTCGTCCTTGACATTGACATGGTACCCAGCGCAGACCTGCATCATCAGTTTGTGATGATGCTGATGAAGCGCGAGCCGGCCCCGGACGAGGTCATGGTCCTGCCTGCTTTTGAAATTAGGCACACGCGCAAGATGCCTGCCACGAAATCCGAGCTTGCGCAGCTGTACCTGGTCGGTGAGGTGAGGCCCTTCTATGAGGAACTCTGCCCACGATGCCAGGCACCTACCAACTACTCCCGCTGGATTAATCTGGTTAGCAAGAGCTCCGGACCTCTGGAGGTGGCGTATATGCAGAACTGGGTCGACCCATGGGAACCCTTTTACATCGGGGCTAAATCGGTGCCACTGTATGACGAGAACTTCAGACAATACGGCTTCAACCGTATAAGTCAAGTGAGTCCTAATATCATCTGGAATCATAGCAGTAGATACTATATTATATAATATATGCTGAAAAGTGGCTGCTGTGTTTATTGTCCTCTCCAGGGTGGCTTTGTCAAATGTTTGAGAGGCAGTTATCTTCTGGAAATATGGGTCTCTTACTACACACTACAGTGTACATTCTACAGCTATTCAATTCCAAAACTACTTTGTAGTCTACTTAAAAGAAATACTTAAGCACTTTTAATCTATTCTCTAACGATTACAGCTGTAGTGTATGACTGACTAACCGCAAGCAGGAAAAGTTTCCCTGTAGTGAGAAAACCCACTCTATACTCACTCATAATGTCTAAGGGCTAAGCTGTAAAACTTCTCAACAAACGTTTAAAATATATGACTGTATAACAGTAATTTCAAACTACAGTCATTATGATTTAACAGTAAAGGTCTAAGATGAGAGAATGCTGTAGTTTTTTTGGTGTAATTTCATGTAGTTTTATCCATCTTTACCACCGCGGGAACAACACAGTACTGTATTCGTGATATTTTTGTCAATCAGACAGAAACTGAGGCGTTTCTGTGTTACTGTGAACTACCCTGACTGTGTTGGTAACATAACCACAAATTCTTCCTTACAAAAAACGATTCCCAGTGGTGAAAATCTGGTTTGTGGTTCGTAATCACACACATGCTACAGATATGATAGAATGAGGTCAGGTTGAAAAACACAGACTTTTGTGCTTCCCTTCACTCACTCTCTCTCTTTAACCTCTCCCCCTGTTCTCTTGCAGGCGTGTGAGCTTCATGTGGCAGGGTTCAGGTTCTCCGTGGTGAGTAACGCCTTCGTGGTGCATCGAGGCTTTAAGGTTCAGGGCGACTTCCACAGCCGCAAGGACGAGGAGAACCGCAGAAACCGCCTGCTCTTCCGCAGCTTCAAGGAAGGTCTGAAAAACAAATACCCCAACTCCCCTCGCCACTGCTGAGATCTCCTGAGGAACATCTGGGCCTCGTTAGTGAAGCTTTAAGGTACAACAGAATGATGAAGAAATGGGTTACCAATGCGACACTCTGGTGCAGAAGTGCGTGATATACGATGTAAACAAACAACAAAAATTACTCTTTGTTACAATTTCTGATGTTCTGATGTCATGGCACACGATTTGGACTTGCATACTAACTGTGTACTAATAGTATGCGACAATCCAGGTGTAGAAATTGTGACGTTTCTTATCGATTATGTAACGTATTGTGGTTGATGTGTCACTACACCGAACGGAGAACAGGGTCTCTATCAACGTAACACAATGCCAAGGATATTACATTACTATATCTGTTTTATGATTACATCCATATGAAAAGTTCTCCGTCTGTGTCCGAAAGCCTCGATTGTGAAGGAAAAACATGAAAAGTTCTTTTAGTATTTGCGTTATTACTGTTGATTAAACATTCACCTCAATGCCCCCAACCCCCCCCCCCCCAAAAAAAAAAGTACAGTCTAGCTAAATTTTATTACCCACTTTACTTCATCTCGAGTCTTTTCGAGTCTGATGATGATACGTATAAACCATGAACAGTGTTATATTCTACAGCGTTAAACACTGTGTAGCGAAGGATATGGGTGTATCCAAAGGTAAGAACACTACATCAGAAGATAAATACTGCAGAACTACAGCATGTCCCAAAAGTCTCCATACATAGAGGACTACAGTGTTTGCGCCATCAGTGGATGTTCGTGGACGTCCACTTCTCGATTGGTCCACAAAACTTCCAGTCTTTTTGAATTTGTTAATAAGTTTAGTTACAGTGTGGTGTGTGATGTCCTAGCCTTGTTTCCTGTTAAAGTCCATCGCAACCCTGCGACAGCTTCTTGATCCAGCCATGAGAATGATTTCAATACGTTCTCCTTTTGTCAACAGCAACCTATTTGGAAAAAAAAAATCTCTATATAATATAAACTAAGTATGAAAGATTTTGGAAGACATTTTGCTAAAAAAAAAAAAAAAAAAAAAAAAAAGTGTTAATTTCCCCTACATACGGAGACTTTTGGGACACCCTGTAGTATAGGTGTGATGATGTACTGTAGTGTAACTACACAGTACTGAGACTGTCAGTCAGGTTCTCTTTACACTGATCCCGAAGCTGATATGTGAAAGTAGGCTGACACTGGCAAACAAAACGCTGTTAGTAATACTGAAACTGAACAAAGTGGCTGTGTGAGGATTGTGTAACGTGTGTCTATATTTGCCTAGAATTATTCACAGAAAAGAGACTGAGATAAAACACCTTTAAATTATGATTATTGTGTCTAAATGGTGTGATTAATTGTAACATAATTAAAGGTAATAGTATGTAACTGATATTAAAACCCCATATTATTATTATTATTATTATTATTATTATTATTACTACTACAGCGTTGGTGTTATACTAATTAAAACTGATATACATTTCATTGCCGCTGAGTAAGAAGAAAAGTGTTGATTGCCATTTTTCCCCCTTAAAATAGTCTTTTCATAGCATTTTTCTTACATGAACCACTGTTTCAGAACATATGCTCTCTTCTGTTCTGACTAAAGCGTGTGATTGTACATATTTCTATTTAATTTATTTTTTGCAAGAGTTCTTTGTTAATGTCTGTCTTAACTAATAACGTTGTATTATTTCTGTCTAACACTACCATCACTGTCGATCTATGTTGTTATCCACTAAAACTGGACCCAAATCACAATGGCCAATGTACAACACCGCTGTATTAACACCAGGGAGAAGAGTATAGGAGCTGACGGGTAGGGATTTTTCTCCCAGTGTGTTTGTCATTATGCCTTTTTGTGTCCATTTGTAGCACTTTTGAAAGTATTTTTGAAAAGATTTTTTTTGTTACGTGATCATTTCTTTGATGCGGTGAATTATATAATGACACTATACTGTATTTGTCAGTATTTGAGTAATGCTTGACTTGTAAGTAGCGACAGGATATTTTATTATACACTGATAAATGAATAAATGTGTATGAATATCACAGTGCATGTGTTTTAATTAGTGTTTAATTGACAGGCAATACTTCCGGTTGTGAGAGGACCAATAGGGGGCAGTGGAGCAACATGGAATAGACTATGAAGATACTAGAATACAATATTGTTTGGATTTCAGCTGTATCTCTGTAAATCCCTGTGAGTTACAGTGTTTGTATTTTATTGGTAGTTAATAACTATATCGCCAGTGGGTAGCATTGCTGCCTCACAGCTCAGGGTTCCTTGCTTCAATCCTGAGCTCAGGTTACTGTCTGTGTGGATGATCCTTGGAATATTATTGTTAGTGGGTTTCTTCGGGGGTTTCCCATTTCCTCCCAAAAACATATGTGTACACGGTGCCCTGCAATGGACTGGCATCCAATCTGTGCCAATTCCCACCTCACACCCAGTGTTCCTGGGATTGGGATTGTTCTCTGGATCCACTGTGATGTCTGATCCTAACCAAAATAAAGCAGTTATTGAAGATGAATGAATCAATAATGACTTCTGGTTGTGAGAAGACCAATAGATGGTGGTGAATGAAATTGAATAAAAATGGCTTCCACTGTACAAGCAAACTAAATTAGCTTTGTGATGAGTATAGGTCATTTTAAAAGTCTTGTAGTAGTAGTAAGAAAAGTTTTTAGACATTAGTAAGGGTATGTGAAATTATTTAATATGTATGCATAACTTATTAATATGTCAAACGAGCATTTAAAAAGACGTTTTAACAATGACCTGTGCAGCTAATTACTCGAAGTGCACGCTAGTGGCATCTGGTGGTCAAAAAGAGGAATTGCAATTTTTATTGTACTCCCTTCAGTGGATGTTGGTGTAGGATTTTTGACTACAGCTAATAAATCTGTCATCTAGTCATTTTAAAACATTTTTCCAAAAACTAATACAGGAAATTGGTAAGACTATACTTCTACAATCTCTTTATAGTAAGCCTATTTTGTAACACATATAACATAAACATTAAACTAAGCCCTAGTGACCTTTACCTGTTACTCCATCAAGGTCATCACATCAGATATATAAAATATCAAATCTTATACTTAACTAGGTTTCTCTAGTTACCTGATAACAGGTATATTAATACAACATTATACAAACAATCCTGAGACTCATGGGTCTAATAATGAGAAGCTCTTTTTTTACAGTCTCAGTCTGACTCTTTGATACACATTTGCATTTATTCATTTAACAGACGCTTTTATCCGAAACGAATTACAAATGAGGAAATACAAGCAAAGCGGAGAACAATACAAGTAATGCTACCATACAAGATTTATAATTGAGTTCTAGAGAAGCAAAGTGCGCAGAGTCGAGGTGTAAGAGCCAGAGTAAGTTTTTTAAAAAAAAAAATAATGTGGGGTTGGCATTTTAGGGGTTAGTCAAGCATTCACGGAAGAGGTGGGTCTTTAGCTGTTTTCTGAAAATAGTGACAGATTCTGCAGTCCAGATTGAGGTTGGAAGTTCATTCCACACACGTGTACTGTTGCTCTTTAGACTCTCTCTTATACAAATGGCACCAGACACCAGTGACACAGATCCCATTATCGGCTCTTAATAGCTGAGGAATCTGAGTGACGGGTAGAAGATGTGCCAGTGGAATGCTGGCAGAAGAAAGATACAGGACTCTGGGATGAGCGCCAGCATGTAAATTAATTTACTGATTACTTTATATTCACTACTATTGACCTCATTTGAATCGTCGCTGTGCTCTAAATGGGTGAAATGTTCAACCAAATACAGATGAAATTTCAAAGCATATGCTCAGAAGTGTAATGCAGGTGAAGTTGATATAGAGAACCACCATTAACCACACTACATACTAGTTTTATACCACAGTACTGTCGAATACTCAGTTCTGATTGGTTAGATAATTTTCTATAACAGGTAAATCACACTTGTGTTAATGCATTTGTTCTAATACATTATTACTACACGTAAACAGGTTTTAAACACGTTTGTAACTGTTGATATGTAGACATTTTCTGTCAGGAAGCAGTTATAACCATTTATGTAAGGAGTGCTTTATAACAGTCAGAGGTAAAGCTGTAACTTTTAGTTTTCCAATAGGAAAAACGTTCAGGACTTTATGCTTTCTGGATTCTTGGAAACATAACAAGAATGGATGGTGAGGGAATGACTGTTTATAGCCACTGTAGCATAAGCGATAACAGGAACTTGTTTCTTGGATGTTCAACAAAATTAAGTGTAAGTATAAACATATAAATGTACGACATGCCATTCTTCAGTATTTAAACATTTTAATTGTTGGCAAATTGCTTTGATATAAATAAGAGGACGAAAACTTGATTTAGGGTTGATTTAGTAATTTGGGGGCCCTAGGCAAAATATAGGAATGGGGCCCTAGTCACTGTTTTAACATACTGTTTGCATTTTTAGGGGGCCCTTGGATTCTGGGGGCCCAAGGCAGTTAGCTACCTTTGCCTAGTGCTAAGTCCGCCCCTGTCGGTTATAGGAAAATAATCAGCGTCAGGGTGTTAACAGTAACTCCACTTTGTGTCTGGCCCACTGCTGATTGTATTCCTATGAGAGCATGTGCCATCATTCCTTATTTTCTCTGGAGTTACTCATGAAAGTTGACGATATTATCTACTCTTGCTGGATTATTTCATAAACTCTTGAAGAGGCAGTTTTCTCTCCTCACATACACTCAGTGGCTGTTTTATCAGATATACCTGCTGTAAAGGTCGCTTTGTCAGTTACAAACGATGCCGCGACAAATGGACTACAATTGTAAGTAGTCAGTCATTGTAAGTCTCCGTCTACTGTACACTTGGGAGGCATGATGTTGTTGGTGTCCATCAATGGGACGCATTGTCACTGTGGTATAAGTGTATCAGAAGCAGGTTAGATTTTTTTAACAGCTCGTTGTCACCGAGCTCATTGTTGGGTCGAAAAACAGTCCACAAACCAGCCAGCAGCAGTCCATGCCAGCAGACAAGTACTAAAGGGCAGTGTTTGGAGGTAGGTGTGCTGAAAATGATCCAATGTCCCTAAGAGGAAGATAAATTGATGAAAAATGTGCTACACTCATTAAGTGAACAGTGAGCATAGACGCTATGTAGCGATACCTAATAAACTGGCCACTTCAAAAATCAACCGAATGAGTGACACTGATCTATTAATGAATGTTTAAATATCCAAAACTTGTAATACTACACCCTATTAATATCACGTATAAGCTTTTACTGAGAAGGAAATGAAGGTGCAGCTTAGAAGATTTGAAGAATCAGATTGGAGGAGAACTGAGAAACGTTTGAAGAATAAATGAGGATATTACACACATGATCTTAATCATAAATGACTGAGCAGGTTGGACTGAGCTGGACACGTGTGTGTGTGTGTGTGGACACACCTGGTTTCACAGTGATTGGCACGCACTGATGAGATCTGCTCTAACACGTTTAATTCCACCAGAGATCTCCGTCAGGCCTGCACAGTAAAGACACAGGACATCTCGTTCTTCCCAGAAACGTCCTGAAATTCCCAGTCATCCTTGTCACAGTCTATCTTTACTTTGCTTTCTTTTTCTTTCTCTCCTCAGCCCCTCCCTTCTCTAAGAATAGGACCAGGAGGCATGTCGTGGAGGGATGGATGAAGGGAATTAGGGATGTTGTTGTGGATAACGATCCTTATTAAGCAGGTTTGGTGAGGCAAAGTGGGGTTTATCCTGGCAGCTTTGGGGAACAAGACTTATTCGGGTCATAGAGCTTTACGACATAAGCAATTAGCAACAGCCTCCCCTTGGATGATAGCAGGAGGCAGCCGGCCTTCAGATTAGCTGACCTGAGCTGCAGGGGAGGGGAACCTTGCCCGTGGATGGCTGTCTTGGCCAGTTGTGACCTTTTAAGCTGGTCTTGGGTCAGTTTTATGGCTCAGTAAACTGATCAGTGTTGTTAGGAGGTAGCACATAATAAAGCACTTTCAAGCAGTTAGAGCTAAAGTACTTGTAAACAACAAAGCGTGTTGGGTTTACTCAACATGACTAATATGTCTGACTGAAGTGGAAATCCTACCCACTTTGTTAAATGCTTAGTTATTTTCTAGTACGATGACATGTTCCTGAATATAAGAGAAGGTCAGAGTAAATCCAGATTTACTATGAAGTGGACTAAATACCAAGAACCATCAGCGAGATTCTGCTCCACTGCACCAACACAAACCATCATATCCACGCAGGCCAAAAATCAAGGGGTTCAAACAGAGGACCATGGTTCTCAAAAGCACAGCTACGTGGTTGTAACATAACCAGAGCAGGGTGGATTGGTGGTCACAGCTCCAGGATCTCTGGGTCGATCTATGACCTGTCTGTGTGGAGTTTCTGTGCATGTTCTGCATGTGCGTGCGTGAGTTTCCTGCTCAAAAACATGCCAGTAGGTGAACTGGCTATACTAAACTGCACCTAAGTGTGAACGAGTGTGTGCATGGTGCCCTGCGATGGACTGGTGTCCCATCCAGAGTAAATTCTTGCCTTGTTCAGGCCATGAGCGATAAATCACATAACACTTCTTTAAAAGTCCTTTAGCTTTAAACAAAGATACTGAATCTGTATTGTTAATTGGGTCTTTTCTAGAGTCCTAGACTCTAATATCCAAGGTTGTCCAAAAAACTGAAGAGATGTATTCAGTCTGCTGTGATAAGCTTGCTAACACCAGTTGGTACATGGATTTATTTGAGGAACGGGCTATCTGGATGGTTGTAAACTTTGGACAGACAAGACAATTGAAGCCACTGTGACCCAAATGTACACTACTATAATCAATATTAAAGAAGTTAAATCTTAGCTACATGTCCAGATGCAGGGTATGTCCTCTTTTTCATTACACAATAGTATATCACTGTTGGCTTTTGTGTAGCAGAATTCTGCATTTCTGTCTTATTCCTAAAAACATGTTGGCACACGACTAACTGGGGAATTTCACAGAGGACGTATTTTTCTTTCTGTACTTTTTTTTTTAAAATTAGTTAAAGATTAGTTAAAGATTCTTAGCTTTCTAAATAGATTCATCTTGGAACCCACTTTGAAAACACAAACACTGTATGAGGGTTCTACATAGAACATTTAAGCACTGCTCAAAGCGACAAACCAAAGAACCCTTCAGCGTTCCTGAATTGAACCTTTACAAGGTCCAGTACAGAACATATAAACAGAACCTTGCATCTCAGCTTTGAATGGTGGGAATCTTGGGGACAAAATGCTCAGAACATTGGCATTGTCCTTTGATCAGTGGACACAAGGATAATCGATTATGATCTCATGAACTTCTTCACCCTGTGTTTCACCTTTTACTACCCCATCTCACTTCACTAAGCTAGGGCCATGAATGTCAACATTTGGAGCATGAGACCTGCTGTCTGACCTCTAAAGCTGCAGAAGAGACACCTGTATCAATGGTCCAGTAAGACATTTGGACTTGGATGACCTGCTAAGATGCTGCCTTCACAGGCAGCTCTAATAAGCAATGACACTTTAAACAGTGTAAGACTCATTTATTAGTGACTTTAACCTTGGCTCCATGTCCAAAGATTTCCCCTAAGTCCAAGACAATATTGCTGTCTTGTTTTTTCTTGTCAAATATGGACACAAATTTGGCAAGGGAACAATGCTGTATAAACAAATTATGATTATATTATTTGTAATTAAAGTGTACTATAGATTTCTTAGTTAATACATTTGGTATACCAGATACCTAGTAAACTGGCAACTCTGTGTAACTCAAACATGGGTATATATACACTCACCAGCCACTTTAATAGGAACAGCTGTTCATTCATGCATTTATCTAATCAGCCAATCATGTGGCAGCAGTGCAATGCATAAACTCATGAAGACACAGGAGAGCTTCAGTTCAAAATCAAAATCAAACACCAAAATAAAGGAAATGTAATCTCAGTGACTATGACCGTGGCATGTTTGTTGGGTGTCAGATTTCAGAAACCTGGGATTTATCTCCTGGGATTTTCACACACAGCAGTGTCTAGAGATCTCTGGGTCAAAACGCTTTATTGAGGAGAGAGGTCAGAGGAGAATGGCCAGACTGGTTTGAGCTGACAGGAAGTTGTCTATGGTCACTCTGATAACAACTCATTACAACTGTGGTTAGCAGAAAAGCATCTCAGACATTGAGGCGGATGGGCTACCACAGCAGATGACCACATCAGGTTCCACTCCTTTCAACCAAGAACAGGGATCTGAGGCCCTTCTTACACTAGTGCGTTTTCGTTTTAAAAACGTAACTGTTGTTACAGTTACGCCTGTCGTCCACACTACTCTGGCGTTTTCGACCCTCGGAAACGGAGACTTTTGGAAATGCCGAAGACTCCGTTTTAGTTTGAAAACTCCGGGCTCGCGTTTCAGTGTAAACAGACCAAAACAAAGACTTTTGAAAATGAAGGCGTGGCCCCGCCCACATTCGCCCCGATTGGGTCTTCTGGATCGTTGCGTATCCTTCCCTGATTCGTCAAGCCCCTACCATATGACCATTACGCTACCTTGATCGTATACACAACAACACTGAGACTGAACCGCAAGCTGTGCTGACATTGTCAACATTCTGCAGTTAAATTCTGTATTTTATAATACTGTAGCTGCCTACATGCACAAGAGGCGAGCTATGATTAGAGCAATCGGTAACAAATCTCATTTCAAGCGGCGTAAGCCCAACATGGAACGCCAGTTTGGACTAGCAGCCAACTACATGTTTACACTTGTATGCGCATGAATGGTCATGTGACATGCGTTTTTGGTTATGTAGTGTGGATGGAGATCGTTTTCATTTTAAGACGAAAACACACTAGTGTAAACAGGGCCTGAGATTGTAGTAAGCACAGACTCACCAAAAACTGGACAGCTGCAGGAAAATCTGTCTTCTCTTTGTCTAATCTTCAGTTGCCCATGTGCTACACGTTGGTATGTTGCTCAACGGAATTGAATCCTAGTTGTTGTGTTTATTATGAGTAGTATTTTATGCAAGTGTTTCCCAATTCGGATTGCTTCAGCACTGAGTATTTTCCTCTCTTGGGTGGAATATTTGAGGTACGAATCCTGGGTCAGGACCAGACTTTAAAAAGCACTGCATTTGACTTTCAATGTTATATTCTGTGTTCAGTTAGGAACATACTGGAAGGATTACATTGAAACGACATGTAAACAGGTAGTGATTACGTACTGAAGATATAATTAGTAACCTAATCTTTTTCATTACACAAAAACATGTAATCTAATCTGATTAGTGCTATTAATCAACCAAGGATCTGGTGTTTGTTTCATGAATCATCCCATGACGTTTTTTTCCAGTCAGCACAGTGAGCAACACCTTTCCACGAACCAATTATTACGGAGTTGCTTTCAGGCTTTTGTAAAAAAATAAAAATAAAATTGTAAGCTTTTGGCATCTCTTAACAGAAATATATTCCAGTGTATGACATGTGTAAAACATTTCTTAATGCTGTATTGTCTAAATGATATGATGTAACCCGATTTGAAAACTTCCATCGATCTGTACAGCTGTATCCAAACTAATAATAATCCATTTTGATTGGTCAGAAGGAGTTTTTGATAACAGCAGCTCTGAAAGTAGTTCCAGCTGCGAGGCATATCATAGGTTTATAATGTGCTTGTTCTAATACATTTGTGTTTCTATAGTAACAACTCATGAGGCAGAAACCATACTCTGGTAGTCCTGAGACTGAAAAACAGTCAAGTTATTACCACAAACCTTTCCTGTGCTACTAAATAATGTCGTTTTTACCTTTTACCTATAATGTTTTATTTTTAGGCAAAGAATAAACTCAATTAAACTTGCTTGTTGCTTGTGTCAGTTCGTTTCCCACACATTCATTATCATTGTAGCAAGTAGTTAGGATTAATTTTACTACACTAAATTTTCTTCTGTTTTCCATCCATCCATCCATCCATCTTCTACCACTTACTCCTTTTCAGGGTCACGGGGAAACTGGAGCCTATCCCAGGGAGCATCGGGCACAAGGTGGGGTACACCCTGGACAGGGTGCCAATCCATCACAGGGCACAATCACATACACACTCACACACCCATTCCTCTGTTTTCCCCTACTCTTTAATACTGTATCCCTGGTGTATGCAGTGTGTGTTGTGTCACAAGATACATTTTCAACATGGTCTTGCTTATTTTTCAATACATGTTGCATAATTTTTTTTTTTACCCAAACTGCTTTCCTGTTTTATATATACACACAACATACATATCTCAATGATAAACTAATTACATGCTATAAATCATCAAATATACCGCACAAATATCCTGTTTCAGGGTCATTCTTGACTGCTCTCCTGATCCCCCTCCTCCTCCTTTAGCGTCCTTCTCCCAATATTTGTTTCTGCTGGGTTTACTTGTTTACTGTCCTGTCTGCACAGCCCCCTTCACCGGGGCTAAAGCAGTTTATCTTTTCTTTTCCACACTGTAACAATAGGAGGGGAAGTGAAACAGTGCTTTAGCAGGTAAATGCCATTCAGTGGAGCTCTGCTGGAGAGGACTGGGGGTATTACAGGCCGAGAGAAGGCCCTCATTCACGTGCAAACGAGTTTGTGATTACCTATTTGCGGAGTATTACAGCGTGATTGGGTGTTCGCTTCTCGACGGTGTGTGTGTCAGTGGAAGAGTCTGTAATTGTGTGACTCTCTTGACTCAGGAATAGGAGAGGCCTGGGTGATAAGGAGATAACACTAATTAGTTCTCCTCCCAGTGGCTTGTTAATTGTGGATATCTCAGGCTGTGGTAAAACCGCTTCACCCCCCCACTAGACTTGATTTGCCCGGTGGCAATATTAGCAGCTCATTTTAAAGCGAAACGACCAGAATTTAAGCCTGTTTTATTTAATTATACCAAGCGGGGTTCCATAGGGATGTGTCTAAAACAGGGCGAGGGGGGTAGGAACGTTTCAAATCTCACTAAATCTTTCTGTTTACACAATGGAGCATTAGAGAGTTACACAACGACCAACTGGGGAAACATCTAGTAATATAGCAGAGTAACAGTCTGTTCACTTTGTACATTATTAAACTGTATAAGCAAAAATGCCATAGACCATTACAAACAAACAAACTATCTAAATAAATAAATAAATAAATAAAAGTCTGTCCGTAAAAATATTTACTAATATTATTTATTCAAAATTATTTACTATTTAGATGTGGTAATGTATAGTAACTTATTTACCATACATTAAATTTGACTTTAGATCCATTTAATATATAATACATGAATATTTATATAAAACTATTATTATTATTGTACAACAATTACAGCTACTGATTTCATGAAAAGATGTTTAATATATATATATATATATATATATGTTTAAAATCCATTAATTATACTACAGTGTAGCTCTATTTCTTTCTTTCTTTCCTTGTTTTTGGGCGATTTCACCCCAGTGTTTTAACTCTATACTTATCAGCATGAGTACATATCCAAAACCTAATAAAAGGGCAACTTTTCCACATGTTGCACATGAAATGCACTTGTTCACGTCATATAATGATATCATTCTAGCGGCTTAAGAGCGGTTAAGCAGATTTAGACTGAAGCGCTCAGAGAGTGTGTGTGTGTAAGAGAGATTGTATTCATGTTGTTATCTAAATGCATTTTCTCATATTTACATATTTATTTACAAAGGCACTCTACAGAAATACAGAAAATCAGTTAGGCAGTTAGACTTAAAACCTATATTATAATATGTAAATGTTTTAATTTAGCCAGAACTGTCCTGAGAAAACCATTTACACTCATCATTATTTTGTCACCTGATAGGACAGATGTTAATTACTACCTAAACTAAGGTGTGTGCCCGTCTGTGTACTGTGTTAATGAGGTTTATAATCACACGTGCAGGTTTCTGTGGATATTGAACCAACCCCAGACTAAAGTCTCTTAACGTCAGTGTAAAGTACACTTACCCTTTACCTGACTGTGTCCTTTATTTCCATATGGTCACCCATAGCTTTGGATTTACTGCCTATGCAATCAATTAGACCTCATTATTGAACACAAACCCTGCAACAGCTTCAGCTACAAATTTCAAGTGTACCAGCTTATACGGCTAGGGTGTGTAAGCAGAAAATAGACTTGACTTAGTTAATGCTAAACTCAGACCCTGAATTAGTTTAGTGATGTATATAGTGTTATAATACTATATACAAAGTCCATCACACTTTATTTCCTCTGGTATTAACTGACATAAAGCTTTCATCTAGTTTTGTGGTTTTTTTTTCAATACTCAGCTATTATTACAGCTATTATTATTTAAAATCTATATAGGAAAGAAAAAAAATCTAATTCAACAATGAATAAGCTTCATGGGCTGGCACATTACAGCTCCAGCCTCTCTAGTTCTCCTGAGCTCAGGTTACTGGGTTTCCCCCAGGTTCTCCTCTTTATACCTCATAAAAATATGCTTGTTGGTGCATTGATTAAGTTGGGGTCAGAGCACAGGGTCAGCCATGATACAGCACCCCTGGAGGAGGGAGGGTTAAGGGCCTTGCTCAAGGGTCCAACAGTGGCAGCCCGGCAGTGCTGGGACTTGAACCCCCAACCTTCTGATCAGTAACCCAGAGCCTTAACCATCAAGCCACCACTGCCACTTGTATTATGTATAAAATACATGTTTGTTTATCTGGGAGTGTAGACAGACAATACACAATTTCCACTCTGATTCTGAACCACTGATTATTGCCAATAGATCTTCCTAAAAAGTAAGGTTAAGCAGATCACATGCTGCATCCCAACCCTAAAACCAACTGACTGAATAGTATGCTAAAATTACACGCCACTACAGGTGATCAGATACTATAGATTGTGTAAAAACCTGAACTAGTGTGCACTTTGGGATGTAGCCATGTTGTCCTCACAGTGGGTTTTATCCTGTTTCAGGGTGGCTAAGGATATGGTGTAACTTAAAGTGTGCAGATCAATTTACACGGTATTAAGCACACAGGTAAAGGAGGAATCTGGACCACTTTAAACAACCTCAGTCTCAAAGCAGCAGCTCTGTGATTTATTTAAACAATGCGGTTGAAAAGTCAAGTCCAATTAAAGACAACCGATAGACACTTGGCATTTGAATAAAACTCTTAACTAGTATGCAAAAGGATCAGTCTATGCATATACAGAATATACGCCCTAACAAATACTGAGTGATCTATTCAGGACTGTTTCTCCAAAGAAAAAAAACCCAAAAAACTTCTTTTATCCAATTAAACAAATCGCTTATATATGTTGTCTCTCTGTAAGCCTATGTGGAATATTGGGTTTTCCCTTCACTAAAAACAATCTTATATGACACATCTGTGTAAATATCGATTCTGAGCAACACTTTCCGTGTGGAGAACGATAAGGCCTAGTCTCTACCCTCCTGTCAGCGACTTTGCATTTGTCTAACAGGTTCAAGTCTTCCTTAGAGCTTTTAAGCTAACAAACGATTCACAAGCAGATTCTAATACAAATGGTCCCCCATTCTCTATTTAACAGCCAACAACAAACCATCACACTCAACACCACAAGACCCTGGCAAGTAGTCTCTCTCTACTTTCTAAAAGGGCCACAGAAAATCATTCACATCTTATTTGAAAGATTCCACAGTGTAAACAATTTGGGATTTAAAAAATAATAATAATTAAAAACCTGATTAATGCACCATGTGAGTGGACTTTCAGCAACACGCACTACTAAAACACGAAATAAGCATGATGTTAGAGCAATCCTAAAAATGTGTGATATATTCCAGGGCTTAACGAGCAATTTGATCAGTCGGTCACCTCGGTGTTCACTCCCCCCTGCTAAGTGTCTAATGATCGAGGCGTATAATCCTCTCTCAAAACAACTACACAGATGCTAATAGCGTCTTGACTATAAATGCGCGTGACTTCTGGTCTTTCTCCTTTACGGCAACCTGACACACACAGCCTTACAGCAGCTTACACAGCTTTATTATTGCAAACTATATACAGTTCAACGTCCTGAGCTGGATTTTTTTTTACACCACGAACACTTCTTCCTGAACAGAGAGCTGTGCGCAAACTTGTGCGCTATCTGTAAAAAAAAAAAAAAAAAAAAAAAAAAAAAAAAAAAAAATGCGCAGAATTCTGCTTTAGTGCGCAAACTTTACAGAAACATTTCTGGCGCGCGAGTGTCGCACCTGGAAAGAAGACTAAGACACTACGAAGAAAACAGAAAGATGTTTCCCTTGCCGATGTTTACAGCGGATCAGGTGGCTCGAGTGTGTGAGAACTTGGAGGAAACGGGGGACATGGAGCGCCTGGGCCGCTTTCTGTGGTCACTTCCGGCGGCGGTCCCCGGTTCTGCAGGCGAGGCGCTCCACAGGCACGAGTCGGTGATGCGCGCGCGGGCTCTGGTCGCCTTTCATGCCGGTGACTTCGAGGCGCTTTACCGCATCCTGCAGAGCCACCGGTTCACGCGTGAGTCCCACGCCAAGCTGCAGGAACTGTGGCTGCACGCGCATTACCGGGAAGCGGAGCGCATGCGCGGCAGGCCGCTGGGCCCCGTGGAGAAGTACCGCATACGCAAGAAGTTCCCTCTACCCCGCACTATCTGGGACGGCGAGCAGAAAACGCACTGTTTCAAGGTAAAGACACGAGCTCACATTATTATTTAGTGTGTTGAGTCAATGCCACAAAATGTATTTATTTATTTATTTAATTTGTAAACAAAGTCCCTTCAGTTAAGGTTTTACATGTCTAAATGAAGCGGGATCACTGGCAGAACAACTGAGTATTACTTTAACACAGATAGACTACAAAATAAACCAATTTTGCAAGCCACACTGTAGCTTTGCCATATGAAATAGCATAAACTGTAGCCTACATTCATTTAGACCAAGATTTATTATCTATTTAACCTATTTGAAATAATTGGCCCACCTTTGTGGGGCACTTTTGCCTTGCACCTCCAGGGTTGGGGGTTCGAATCTTGCCTCTGTCCTGCATGCACGGAGCTTGCATGTTCTCCTTGTGCTTCATGGGCTTCCTCGAGGTACTCTGGTTTCCTCCCCCAGTCTGAAGATCTGCGTTGTAGGCTGACTTGCATTTCCAAATTGTCCATAGTGTGTGAACGTGTGTGCGATTGAGCACTGCAATGGGTTGGTATCCCGTCCAGGGTGTCCCCGGCCTTGTTCCCCGAGTTCCATGGGATAGGCTCCAGGCTCCCCCATGACCACGTGTAGGATAAGTGGTACGAAAAACGGATGGATGGATGAATTAATTGGCCCAACTTTGTGTAGGGAAAATGCAGCATTCTAGAGGAATTTACTGACTGATTTCTTTGTTTGTTATGGAAACATAACGTACACAACGTGACTGGAGCTATTCTTTTTTTTTTTTTTGGTCAGCCAGTTTACAACTGAAACTACACATCTTGTGTACTTTTGTGATTGCCATTTTCCTTACATGTATGTTCATCTCTCTTCCCTGCACCCTTTTCCCAGCTATAGGACTGGCAGGATTTTTAGACAATTTATTATATTCCCATAATTAGTTGATTATACAATTAATCCAGTTCACTCAATCAGCTGACACGATGGCCCTTTGGTTGCGTCTTCTGATTCATTTCAGGACTGTAGGGTTTTTGCTGGTATTTGTCATCGATGATGTATAGCGGAGTCACATTTTCATCTCTACATACACGAGGTTTTTGAATTAATGGAACTGTAAATTGCCACTTATCGCAAAACAGATGTTTAGGTTTAGTTTGTTGTTCCAGTGCCACCAATCTCCATCTGCTCTGTAATTCTCCAATTCTGTACTGTCTCTCTGCTTTCTGGCTGTTCCTTCATCAGGCCACTGCTACATGTACTGTGTATATAAGTTTACACTAGTGCTGTGAGACATTTTTGAAATAGACGTCCTTGTACTCGCATGTACCATTTCTCAAAGTAAATACGCTGAATGAAAATAAACACAGACTATAAATAAATGTCAGCTACCAGTTGCTTTAGAAGTATTGACTGGCTTTAACCTGTCGTGAATTGAGATGTGTGCGTTAATGCATGAATCTGATAGCTTATCTAAACTAATGTACAAAACCTTAAAGCAAATTGTCCTAAAGACGGTTCAAAGATTTTAAAGCCAGCCTCCTGGTTTCTGCAGTTGTAAACAGCCTTTCTTTCAGAAAATGTTGCAATTTCCCTTGGGATCACTGAAATGTCCCTCAGGATCAATAACGTATCTATCTATACAGTTCTGACTGGGTAAATATTTCTAAAATGGTACATTCTTAGTCAAAACAATCCAAATGACTTGGCTAACTACTCAGTGATCGAATTATGCAGAAATGTGAAGAAAAAAAAATCTGTGGAAATCCCCTTTAAGCCTCTTGTGCCAAGGACCTCCTGTGGCATTTAATCTCCTCTGCCCCTGATGATTTTCTCCCTTTAAAATGAGAGTCGTTTCTCTCCTCTGGCTGTAGACAGTGATAATCCATGTAAGACGAATGCTCAGTCAGATTAACTCGGCTGCTGGATTGTAGACACCAAGAGTCCGAGTGTGTCCTCTAAACTGTAGCTGGAATGGACGAAGATTTAAGGCCCAGTATATTAGTCTGTTAACTTTATCCAGTAGAAAGACTTTAAAAAAAAAAAAAAAAACACAAATGAATTTGCCTGTTACAAGATTACTGCAATAAATAAGTACCTTGTTGGTCAAACGTCACAAATTTGTACAAAAATTGAGAGATTAAACACATTTCAGGATTAGTCCTAGACTTTGCCCCCTAACAGATAACAGGTGGACAAATTTCCTGATCCCCGCTGTTAAATAATTGCTGAGTCAGTGGATTTTTTTTCTAATGTAGGTTTATGGAGCTCACTCAGACAATATTTGTCCCCCTTGTGGTCAGCAGTGTTACTGCAGGCCAGGAATAATTTGATCACCTAATTTAACTTCCATATCAGCAAACTTAATCACATCAAAAGCATTCAAATGTGCCATAATGCATATAAGCACTATACACATTTAAATAAAAAGTCAACTTCACTCATTAATACCTCGAATCAGAGATGTTTAATACAAAAGCCACAATTTGAACTGACCATTTTTACCCTGCATTCTCTCTGCACTCATCAGGAAAGGACACGGAGTTTGCTTAGAGAATGGTACCTACAAGACCCGTATCCAAACCCATCTCGCAAGCGGCACCTGGCCCAGGCTACAGGTCTCACACCTACACAAGTTGGAAACTGGTTCAAGAACAGACGCCAGAGAGACAGAGCAGCATCAGCCAAAAACAGGTATACATCTCAAACACAACCCAATGCTTAAGCAGGGTAGTGTGATCGGAAACGTTCTGCCACTTCTTGATCATGGGTTTGATGGGATGCCCATAAGGAAAAAACTTAATTCAAAAGCAAAAATTAATTCAAGACATTTAACTATACACTCCTCTCTTTTTCTTTTCAGACTACAACAAGTCTCTGCTCTTCTCCCATCTGGCAGCTTTCCAGAATGTTCTTCCATAGATCACAATGGCAGCCCGGAGAACAGCGACACCAGAGCCTCTACACCCGACATATCGGTCAGCAGCGACAGCGAGTTTGAGTCCTGAGCCTTGGTTTGGTCTAATAACCAAAACCGACAAAACACACACAGACTCCTACTAAGCCACAGAAGCTTGCAGAGACACGCAGACAGAGACGTGATGTAAAGATCGGCTTCAACGCCACTGAGACGCACTCACTCTGGAAGATATGGAGAGTGAATTGGAGCAAATATACGGTGAAAATCTGAAGAGCATGTGGACTGGATCGGAGACTGGAGGGGCTTTGGTGAATGTATATACCTGCACTTAAAAGGACACTTAAAATTTGATTGGTTGTTGCCAGATAAATAAACTTTTTTTTTCCCACATTTGTAACAACAGGTACAAAGTTATCTGAGACTGTAAAGCTCTGATTACCAGGAAGATAACAGAAAATAGTTCAGAAAACTGATTCAGGCAATGCCAAAACTGTTATCTCTACCCTGTATGATGAAATAAAATAAAAACAAACAAATCCATCTGATCAGGCTGTTTATTTCAGAGGCTGAAAATTCTACTGTTATGGTGTGTATCTCTTGTATCCTCCACTAATTAAATTGTTATATTTATTCCAAACCTTAGAACATTCAAGTCCACGTGTCTTATAAAGTGTGCCAAATAATCACATTATCCAAAAGAAAGAGGAAAAAAGACAAATAGATGTGTATAATATTATTGGCATGGTATAAAACTTGGGATTCTGTGTTCAGTTGAGATGTGAATTATCTGTTCTGTAACTATGGATGTACAGTGCCCTCCACTAATATTGGCACCCTTGGTAAATATGAGCAATGAAGGCTGTGAAAAACTTTTGTTTTTGTTTTACCTTTTGATCTTTTGTTAAAATAAATAAATAAATCACAAAATGGATAACCAACAATTGCAAACAAAACACAGGTTTATCAAAAAAAAAAATTGTTAACTATAGGTGTGCAACAATTATCGGCACCCCTATGAATTCATAGGAGAAAAATATATTTGAAGTATATTCCCACTGATATTTTTTAATTTTTTAGTACACCTGGCTGATCAGGAACAGGAAATTGTTCAACCATGACTTCCTGTTTCACAGTGGTATAAATGAGGTAACACATAGTCCAAATTCCCTTAATCATTCAGAACAATGGGTAAGACCAAGGAATATAGCTGTGATGTGTGGCAAAAGGTTGTTGAGCTTCACAAAATGGGAAGTGGCT
>JANDJT010000206.1:17641814-17669371 GCA_024331685.1 Stegophilus panzeri | reverse complement strand
AGTCCACCAGCGTGGACCTCGAAATGTGAAGGATCTGGAGAGATTCTGTATGGAGGAATGGTCTCAGATCCCTCGCCATGTATTCTCCAACCTCCATCAGTCATTATAGGAGAAGACTCAGAGCTGTTATCTTGGCAAAGGGAGGTAGCACAAAGTACTAAAATAAAAACTACAACATATGATTGTGATTGCAACACAGATTTTCCTTATGAATGTGAATTTAATGACAAAAACTTATTGCTTTTGGCATTAAAGATTTTTTTCTGAACTTCTTCTACAGACCACTAGTTTAAAAACATTTTCTATAAGCTGTATGGAGCAGTTTTTACAAATTGTGTTCAATTTAGCACAGATATTTTCTGTATAATCTGTTAAAATCAAGTGAGAATGATTAGTGATAAGTATATTATAATAAATAATGTGTCGTTTATGGAGTTAACAATGTTACCATGCTAATCAGTATCAACAAGCATGTAAACAAAAGTCTATATTTATCCAGTTCCTCACTCAGCCAACGGATATAAAAGCTTCAAATTCACAGCACGGAATCTAACAGCAAAAACAGATGTGAAAACACAATCTTGTGCATGGTTTTAAGGTCTGAAAACCTGTTCTCACCTTTTCCTGGCTGAGCCACGGTGAGAGCAGGCTGGGAGGGATGTCAGTGTCAGTGGGAGTGACTGCTGCCCTGTAACCTGCCCACAGCTCACAGCTCTCCAGCTCTCTATAGCGTCCGGTGCGAGAGAAGTAAAGAACTTACTCTGTCAGATTGTCTTATTAGCAGTTATTTACACAGTGAGAGCTCCGGGAGAAAAAGTTGCACTGCTGTAGGCTGTAATCTGCCCTGAGCCGGGGGGAGGATGGACAGCACGGGGAGGAAAGTGGTCGTCTGTGATAATGGCACTGGGGTAAGGCTTCCTCATTATTATATTATCTAACAACTGTTGTGGGGAAAGAAGTTACTTTAAACACGCTCGTCTTATGTGTAAAAGCGGGGTTTCCTTTATGACACGTAAGTAAATATCCATAGATGTTTTCAGTGTAGTTTTTACATGATAAGTGTTGACCAACTCATTGATATTTCAGCATAATACTTCAGTTGCATGTTTTTATTTATTTCTTTATTTATTTTATTTTACACAGTATATTGCACTGAGTGTTTTAAAGTATGCACAGGGCGTTATTGTGCTCAAATTTGCTGATCTGTTTGGACTTGTTCAATGAGGAACCTGTGGTTGGGAAACCCGCATGGCCTTAAAAGGTGGTGCAGAAAAAGAGAGCACTGTGATTGGTTAAAAAATCAGGAAGTTCTGTCCTATGCGGAAGTCCTATAAATGCAACGTCCTGGTAACTATGGTAACCGGTGGCGCCGGTGGGTTTATTTTTTTTTTAAAAACAAATATTTCAGTCATTTTCACATCTTAGAGGTGAAATATTAAAAATTTAACCAGTATCTTTTTGGGGAACAAATACCAAATACCCACACTGCTAAAAATGGAGGGAATAAAATGTCAACACTGCAGACAATTAAATACACAATTATGTCACAGTTGGCGTCATTTAAAGAAAGGACTATAATAGGTTCTCAAAATCAGAATTAAAGGTTCCACACAAGTACATTTACATCCCTAAGGTACAAATGGAAAGGTATCAGTGATTCAGCAGTATAGATCCATATTAGTAGCCTACCTTACATGAGCTCTACATTCCCCATGAACTTGCCCCAATAGATCCTTTTATCATACAAAGCTTTACCTTTGAGGGCTCTTCTTTATTTTGACAAACAGCAAAACTATGACAATTTAGGTTATATATATGCTGATTTCCAGTCTACTACAATTCTTCTACATGCCACAACTCATCTAACTCTATTAGTATTCAAAAGTCCATTCTGTAGGACTTGGAAAACAGCCTCTCTGCATTATTTTTCCACTTGACGTTTTTGTCTATTCTGTTACTGCTGTATCGTTTTTGAGCAGATGTCCAATCTGCAGACTGAGGAATGTGTGTTTACCTACTGAGGCAAGTCAGGACACTTCTGACTTATGTCACAAATATAGAGTGAAGGAAAGAAGCCAGCACTGAAAAAGTCTTACTGACAAATAAAGAATGCTGTAAAAATGTTGTGCTGAGGCTTTAATAGAGATTTCTCTCTAAGTGAAGATCCGGGGTAATATAATCTGACTTCTCTATGATCCTGCAGTGTGTAGTGATGAGTATATTTATAGTTTATGTATGTATGTATGTATGTATGTATGTATTTATCTATTTATTACGGTTAGATGCTTCCTTTCCCATGGCCTATGATTTTAGGTTGCATATATTTGTCATGTGGTGGGGGGTAACTGCTTAAGCTGTACTTTCTATATGAATACTTGGATCTTTTTGTCTCAAACTGAACAAACAGTACTTCTGCTTGAAAAGATTTCAGTTCCCTTACCACTACTGCATGAAATATGGATGTTCTTTTTTATTTCTTTTTTTTTTATTTTATTTTTTTACAATGTTATAATGTAATATTCCCTTCATTTTTTAAATTTTTTTTAATGATTTTGTAGTTTGTCAAGTGCGGTTTCGCTGGGTCCAATTTCCCAGAGCACATCTTCCCAGCACTTGTAGGACGTCCTGTCATACGCTCAGATACTAAAGTGGGGAATATTGTGATCAAGGTAAGACTCATAGTATGGAAAACATCCAGTAGAGCAATGCTTTATTATGAAGTCCTACCTCAGGAGAGATTTCCTATCTCAAAATGAATCACAATACAATCATATCAGCATTATTAAACTAAAACACATGACGTATAGAGGCTTTAGGGTTACACCTTAACCTCTTCTTTGACCTTTGTATCTTAGACATAGAAACGATACATTGAACCCATGTACTTTTATTTTTAAAACCCTTATACTGTATAGCTAAGAGCGGTTCAGTCAAACAGGAGACACAAACGTCTCATGTATTAAAAAAACAAAGTAGTCCCAGCATTTATTATGATTCAAAGTCAACCTTCAGTTTATTAAACATGATGAAATCCTTTTGGGGGAGTTAATTGGCATGTGCATTCTGGTTAAAGTACAAAATGCTTGATAGATTCTAGCATTTTAGTCAAAAATGATTTAACCATATAAACTTCATCACTAGGGGATACTTTGTTCTTCTGTAGTGTATTTTTTGAGTTCTTGCTGCAATATATATATATATATATAAACGTATATAATACTAAGATCACAATAATGTGTATAATAACCATTCTTTTCAACCATGGTGTGCAGAAAAACATCTGAGAACTCACAACCTTGGGTGGGTGGGATCATCGAGTTCCTCTACTGTCAGCCAAGAACAGGAAGCTGAGGCTGCACTGTGTACAAGTTCACTGAAACTGGACAGTTGATGATTGGAAAAACGTTATCTGGTCTTTTTTATTTTCCAGCTGTCCAGTTTTGGTGCCCATTGTTTCCTCAGATTCCTGTTCTTGGCTGATAGGAGTGGAAACTGAAGCGGTTTTCTTCTGCTGTACCCATCCACCTCAAGGTTCCACCATTTGCACTGATTGTTGTGCATTCTGACCTGCATTTCTACTTACCACATTTGTAAAGAGTGGTTAATAGAATATAAATTTCTTAATGAGAGTAAAGGTATAGGCAGTTTTCTCATAATCTCATATTTTCTATTGTAGAAAAACAAGTTTTAGATGACTTTAAATGTGATATCATCTATATATAAACTCCATTACCCCACCTGTAGGACCTGATGGTGGGAGATGAGGCGAGTGAATGCCGCTCCATGCTGGAGGTCTCCTATCCTATGGAGAACGGGATGGTACGTAACTGGGACGACATGCTCCACCTGTGGGATCACACTTTTGGACCAGATCGTCTGAATATCAATCCGTCTAACTGTAAAGTGCTGTTGACCGAACCACCTCTGAACCCTCTGAAGAACCGGCAGAAGATTGCAGAGGTCATGTTTGAGACCTACAAGTTCCATGGCATCTATATCGCCATCCAGGCTGTGCTGACGCTCTACGCACAGGGTAAGACAGGGTCAGAGATTAAGTCTTATTTCCTGGTAATGAAGGAAAGGATTTCTTGAATAATGTGCATATATGGAGGTTTAACTGCTAACCTGTGCTCATGTGTTTCAGGTCTCCTGACAGGTGTGGTGGTGGACTCAGGTGATGGTGTGACTCACATCTGTCCTGTGTATGAGGGTTTCTCCCTTCCCCACCTGACACGCAGACTCGACATTGCAGGACGTGACATCACACGTTACCTCATCAAGGTCTGCTGCGTTCCCTAACTCTCTGCTTTCTTCAAAACTTAAACTCCATGCACCCAATTTGACAGCAACATCAGAACATGACAGTATGAGTTCTCAGAAGCCAAGCATGAACAATCTGAGACAGTTACAAGCTGTAGTATTTTGGCTAAGGCCTTAGTGGATAGTGAACATGGGTGTTGTGTGTTGATTTCTTTCCTTCCGCATGGCCAGTTGTTGCTGCTGAGGGGCTACGCATTCAACCAAACAGCAGACTTTGAGACGGTTCGGATGATGAAGGAGAAACTGTGCTTTGTGGGTTACAACATAGAACAGGAGCAGAAACTGTCCAACGAGACGACTTTTTTGGTGGAGTCGTACACGGTAAAGCACAGTGACCCCCAAATATTGTGCCCTGAAATTTGTAGTGATGCAAATGCGAAAGTACAACGCCTGGCAAAAATGATGGAATCACCACACTTCGACACACTCAACATCGAGTGATTTTCCTCTACTTAATTAGAACAATTTCATTTCATTTGTTTGAGGTATGTTTCATGAAGCCAGACTGTTCAGCTATTAAACAAATATTGTTTTGTGTCATATCTGTGATTTGTTTATTTGCTATGAAGTAAAAAATCCAGGTGAACATCCTCCAAGTGTGGTGATTCCATCATTTTTTTCCAGGGGTTGTATAAACACTAAGCTATACCTGGTGCATAATACTGTATAAGCAAAAATAAGATATGTACTTGTGAGATTTTTTAAAAAAAAAGTGTAAAGTCTAATCCTGATCACTTTGGTTTAGCTGCCAGATGGGCGCAACATAAAGCTTGGTGGAGAAAGATTCGGGGCTCCAGAGGCGCTTTTCCAGCCGCACCTCATCAACATAGAGGGAGTCGGGGTGGCCGAGCTTCTCTTCAACACCATCCAGGCTGCTGACATCGACCTCAGGTCAGACATACACCTGGCACCTAGCATTAGATTCTTCCTGTGTTCACAGAGAACCTGCTTTCTCACTCGCATTTATATCTGCTGTCAGCTGCTCTGAGAATACAAATCCATAATTCACACGTTTTGTTCTAAGGGTCACAAGACATTGGGTGGAAAAATAAAACACATCCCTGTTTTTACTAGAGGAGCAAGCAATATGAGTGTCATGGGTGAAAGGAAAACAGGATTTGCACTTTCATACAGTGGATAAATGGAAAGCAAATGTGAACTTCACATTCTGTTGAAATTCAAGAACTTATTTAAAGTAAACGTAGAAATTGTAACTATGGCAGCAAAGATTTCAAAACAAAATAATTACTGATAAGTCTACCAATGTAATTGTTTATTTAACAGTATAAGATTAAGTATAAGATTAAGATTTATATGGATTAATTTATATTCATCTGTTATATGATATTTCAGTGCTCTAAATGTTTGCTAATCCCATTGAAACATCATTTTTATTGTCTTGTTATAATACAAATTGTATTACAAACAACCCAATGTACAAGACATGCAATTCATTCACATGATATTTACTCTTTCGGAACCCCTTTTCTTTTTTTTTTTTTGACCCTTACATTTTTTTCTGTATTTCTGTTTAATACTGTTCCGCTGCAGGGCGGATTTGTACAAGCATATCGTGCTGTCCGGAGGGTCTACCATGTATCCTGGGCTGCCCTCCCGCCTGGAAAGAGAGCTTAAGCAGCTGTACCTAGAAAGAGTGCTGAAAGGAGACACAGAAAAGCTCTCGGTATGCTAACACACAGTTTTAGAATTAAAAGCTCCTGAACATACAGGACTGCTAATCTTAAATTTAATGATCACTCACTTAGAGATTCATGAATAATCCTAAGGATTTAAAGGTTACAGTTTGGCCTTTGTCATGCTCAACCGCTGTAGTACTATACCTAGGTAAAAAAAAAAAAAAAAAGATTCGATTACATGGTAAAACTAATATGATCTATAATCATTGACATATCACATGCATTTAACTGTATGTCAAGGCCATGGAGGAATCACAATGTAACTACAACTGATATACATTTCAAAAACCCCAGGAAGCTATTTAAAACACACATCATTATTAAAGCAAAAACGTTGCTTATGCAAGAATATTCCACCCACATTCAGGCTACGTGATCAAACCCCACAACACTCGTCGTCTTACTCACTCGTCGCTTTCTCTCCTTCTCTTCCTGCAGAAGTTTAAGATCCGCATCGAAGACCCCCCTCGCCGTAAGCACATGGTGTTCATGGGTGGAGCCGTGCTGGCCAACATCATGAAAGATAAAGAGTCGTTCTGGTTGTCAAGAGCCGAGTATGAGGAAAAAGGCCTGAAAGTGCTCGACAAGCTCGGCGGTGGAACAAAATGAACCAGCACTTGCATGAAAACAAAAATACATTTATGCACGAGCACTATAGACACACAAATCCACCAGTTCATTCACATATATAATAGAAAGCTAAGAAAGTACGAATATAGTGAACCATGCAGCTTTTCCTGACTATGAAATGATCCAAACCGACCCGAACTTTCTAAACTCCAAGCGACCATGATGTCTCCACACCTCACTTTTATTGTCATATTGTATGTAATATTAGCCTAATCATATTGCATTGGCACATAAGTTGTTTAAAGAAAACAACAACCCTTTTATTTGTAATTTGTATTTGTAATTAAGAATAGAAAAATGAGTCCAATATCATTTTGCTGAAACTGATAGCTGAGTTACTATAGTTGTATGCCTCCTGTAATCACTTTCTGTTCTTTTACTCCTTCATGCTACTTGTTTTAAAGTTAGAACTTTAGCTATATTCATGTTTATAATTTCAATGATACGTTGAATACATTTTCCATTCCAGAAATTAGTTCTGCACTCAGCCTGAACAGAGCCACTTAATTCTCTGTATTCCTTATAAGGCATTTTCAACAGAGTGGGAGGGGTTGGTTGGTGGGAAGGGAAAGACTTTTCAGCAGAAGGCTTTAAAAATTACAAGCAGCTCCTTTATGATGCAACCCCCTCAGGTGTTCCTGAAAATGTTGCAGCACCAGGCACAGTCTTCATTTCAAAGACATTGATATGCTGACATCGAGTCTGGGTTTTTCCACTTTTTTTTTTTTTTAAACTTTCAGGATTTTTCCATATGTTCCACCAGTCCCTACTGTGTGGCTTCTGGCATTGTGATTACCCTTTTTGCAGGGAGTTTACATCACAGGAGAAAACGTCCACTAGATGAACACTTCAGGGCATGCGCACACGTTATTGTCACTACTATTTAATGTACATGGCTGACAGGCAACAATGAAATGGTCTGAAGTTTTAGTATTAAGGTTGCTGTTGCCAATATCCATACCAGACATAAGAGGTCCACATATAGGCTATGTCACCACTCACTAATTTGAATAATATTGTGGAGGCATGATTGGAGCCATTGATCTCAAGCCTAGGGCTGCCACTGCTGCCAGTTTGCATGGCCTTATATCATGTCATGGTTTCAGTGTGCTCTTAAGAGCACATTAATTAATGCCCAGTCACTCACTTGGGTAGCTGTACTATAACATGGATTACACACTTGCTTAGCTGTGTCCAGCTTTAGTTTTGCCAAGGCATTATTAACACCAAACTGTAGCATGTTCAGTGCAGCTGCTGTTCTGTACTCCTGCATTACACTCCAACAGACTACCATCATTCCCCACTAAGGTGTCACTCAAGATTAGAGAATGATCCACAGCTACTGAAAGTACATCAGGGTCAGTCTGTGTACGCAATACAGCTGTACTAAGCTCCTCTACATCTCCACAAGCCACCCAGGTGGTCCGGAAGAAAAGAAAGTAAAACGGGTCTGTGACTCTTAGCATCCACAAAGATTTAATGTTATTTGTTACTGAATTAAAATACAACACAGTCATACCAGTGCAATGAGGAGAGGGGAAAAAAAAGCTAAGATTTGCACTTTAGCAATTCAAACATGCGCATATGACGTTGGCGGCACCTCATTACAACTGGCTGCATGCAGAGATCACGTATTTATTAACACATCGTTCCAAATAGAAAGTCCATTTGCACTGACTGTTGAAGTTTTCCTTACTAAAATTAAAATGAACACTCAAGTAGAATAAGTTCATACAATACATCATGGCAATAAAGTGTTACAAAGTTCAGCATCTGCATGAGATCCAGTAAAACAGGATAAAATGGTCAGTTCACACAGCGAAAACCAGTCAATCCATTTAGCATGTTTATGCGATCACTTCAAAGCACCATGGGGTGTTACCATTAAAGCACATTCAGCGAATGCAACACGGTACAGCTGCACAGTCCAGCCACACCTTCGAAGGAATGACTGGAACATTCACTATGACAAAAAAATTCAGCAGGATCATCTTAGAGGTTATTTACACAATTCAAATACAATTACTAAGTCAATGCAATTTACCAAATTTACCCAAATCTGTAAGGCTGACATTATTTCATTCAGTCAGTACTGAGCAAAATAAAGGAGCTCAAAAATAAATTACAGTACAGTTTTCCAGTTTACTGTTTAAAAAGATACCCAAGACAACCTCAAAACACTGGAACTATAACTATTTACAAGACCGGAAATGCTTTGCTTTCTCCTACATATATATTAAAGCACTACAATACAGTTGAAAGAGCCTAAGTTTTTTTTTACTGACTCTATAGAATACTGACACTCGGGGCATCTCAGATGCGTACATGTAAATGTACATAATATACATATATATATACTTATTTATTCATCCACCTGTTAAAAAAGATGCTGTATAAAGGAATCATGTTCAACACTTTGGTATTGAAATTCAGCAGAGAATCTTGGCAACCACTCTAAAGACAACTAGAACAGTATTTATATTCTGTGGAGCAGGTAATTTAAAAGTAGGCTAGTTCTTGATCCCTTTACTGGCAACTATTGCTTTAAGCATTATTACCAAGTATCGTTCCGCATTAATCTACCTTTCACGTTTCAGCCATGAGCTCTCCGTTTCTTCAGTGGCGTACTGACGTGGAACCTAACTGATCATCAGTTCTTGCCAGGCCTGAAGTAAACAGTCACACAAACACACACACACACACACACATTCATGCACACACACTCGCTTCATAGTCCCTCATACCACATCACTGTGGAAAACAGGCCCAGCAAAGTACAGTCAAGTCCTTACTCCTCACACGCAGACTCCTCGAGATCCACAGCGCCACCTCTGGTCAGCCTGCGCATCTTGCTGAAGTCGTGATCTTTGCGGAGGTAGGATAGGGTGGGGGCACCCAGCTCGTGAGGCTGTGTATGTAGAGGAACAGGATGCATCTCCCCTGCATTCCTCCAGAACAGACAATAATGCTGTGGCTCGTTTATAGCGAACACCTCTGCGCAGGTTCGGGTTAACACCTCCACGCTCTCGCCTGCTTTCCATTGGAGAGTACGGGCTGCGCAACACTCAGTGTTCTGGAAAAGAATACGTACAAACCTCTGTACACACACACACACACACACACACACATACACACACACACAGAGGAGGTGACTAAGACCCATGTTTTTTGACACAACAAAGCATGGTTTGCAAACTGTGATTATACCATAGTTATCATATTACATCTCTCATAGATTACTATTATTACATATTATTACTAATATTACCCAAGACATACTGTGGATGTAAAAAGGCCAAAACACCCCTAATTTTTTATGTAAAAAGAAACTAAGATAAATCCTAAACTAAGATAAATAAAATCTTTTTACACTTTTAATGTAAGAAACTGAACCTCACAATACCCTAGTTGCATAAATGTGTGACATTTCTCCAAATAACATTAACATTTGAGTAACATACATCCATCCATCCATTTTCCATACTGTTTATACTACACAGGGTTGTGAGGGAACCTGTAAGTATCCCAGGGAACTCGGGGCAAAAGGCAGGGGACACCCTGCATGAGGTTCCAACCCATGACAGGGCACAATCACACACATTATGGACAATTTTGAAATGCCAATCAGCCTATAATGCATCTTTGGACTTGGGGTGGAAACTGGAATAATTGGAGGAATCCCCCAAAGCATGAGGAGAACACGCAAACTCTGCACACACAGGGCGGAGGCAGGATTGGAACCGCAACCTCAGGGGTACAGGGCAAACATGCTAACCACTAAGCCACCCTGCCACCTCATCCAAATAACATTGCTCACTTCCCAGTGTGAATGTGTCATGATGGGATCAAATGTCCCTTCAAGGACAGGAATATCTGAAAGTGTAGCTCCCCAGGAGGGAAAAAAACCTAGAGCTTATATCATCAGGAGATCATGAGTTTGTATCCCGAAGACGCCACAGCCTCTATGGAAGTAAATGGGATGGCACAGTCTCTCTCCTGTGGAATCAACTGTGGGCACCTGTGAGCTTGCTTACGCTGAAGAGGGCAGATAGCGTGTTCCTCTAAGTGTCACATTGCCCTGTGAGACAAAATGAGCAGTTTGAAAAGATGCATTTGGCTGGTTTCATGCATCTTGGAGGAAGCATATGTTAGCCTTCACCCTCTCTGGTTGGCATGAGGATCATATGATAGAGGAGAGTTGGCTGGTAGGAGTAAATTGGTAGGTGACCAAAAAAATGGGGGAAAAAACAACTGTAGGTTTTATATATATATATATATATATATATATAAAACCTAAGTGGTTTAGGATTTAGGTTAAGGTTAGGGATAGATTTAGGTGTAGGCATAGCATTTATTAACTGCATTAATGATTATGTCATAAGGATACTGTACGTGTGTGTGTGTGTGTGTGAAGTTCTGTTTACTCCTGAGCCTCTTATGTTATTTACTGCAATGCTGGAGTGTTTTGCCTCCTGTAGGTTTTCCATAGTTAATCATAATTCATGCTGCTGTGGACTGTTTGGGTTGCTGTCAGGAAGCGGGTTCAGTGTGTGTTGCTGAAAGGAGCAGAGATGCGGGGGTGGTATGAGATGAGGAATGGAGAAGCACAGCAGTAAGTAAAAGTCTGAAAAGCACAGAAATGGGGACCGAAACAGATATCCAGCTGAATGAAAACGCAAAGTGCTCAGGGTTAATCAGACTGTGGTGTTGTACTGAGCGGACTGACAGCTGCTGGAAGTGCGTAGCGAATAAAAATAAAAATGATGCTGTGAATAAAAAAAACAATGCTGTGAATAAGAACGATGCTCTAAATAGGAATGATGTAAGTTGTGTGTCGTGTGTGATGCACCGGCTGGACCTGCAGAAGAGCTCAGGGATCAATTAAAAATGCATGTAATTAATATTTGTTTTAACCTGCGTCAGAATGCCACTTTTAAAATGTGTGGGTGGGTGTGTGTGTGTGTATTTTTAAACCTGATTCTGCTGGTTCTCTTTATGGAGTTTGGCCTCCTGGGATCGTCTCTTGCTCCATTCTCTCAGATTCTCCTGGGCTTCATTGGTTAAACCACCAGGACACGGGGTACCAGGCTGGCTCTGGATTAGGCACAGGCTGGCATAGATGCTTGTCAAGTAGTACCCTCCTAAAAGAGATTATTCATGTGACGTTACACAGGAACTCTGCTGAAATTCTGTGATAGAGTTTTACTCTTTGGCTGGCAGGTATGTATTCGTTTCTGACATCAAGTCAGATAAAGTCAAGTCATATAGAGTAGATCTGGTCAAAGACTAAATCAATTCATATTCTATCTAAACTTTATTATTAAGTCCTAAGTGATATGAAATACATTTTTAATAAAATTTGTCTTCAACTTTTATGTTATTACATACAGTTGCAATCGAAATGATTCAATCCCCCATCGCAAATCAGGTTTATTGTCAAACTGTACAGACTTTCAGCTGTTTGCAGTGAACAAATCAAACAAAAGCAGTTGGAATAGTTCAACACAACGAATGCTTTTGGTTTCCCCAAATTCAACTCAAAATGCAAGTATTCATTAGTGGATATATTTCAATTTGGAAATAGAGACAGTCTAAATGACAAAATAAGATATTTCACTTTAAGGGGCAAAGATACTGATGCATGTTATAGTTTGTCACTGTCTGATGAATATGCATCTTCACTTTTCATGGTTTTCAGTTATTTTCTGTGGAATGTAAAGATACTCCTCTATCCGCCCATTGCAAGCTACATGACCAATATCCAAATAAGTAAATATTACATATAAAAATTATGAATAAACCCCAAACATAATAAGTCTGACTGTTAATTCAATAATTCAAACAAACAAAAATCCAGATATTCTTGACATCATATAAGAGCTGCCTTGTGCACCCAGACTATTGTTACTGTCAGACTTGCAGGCTCTTACCCTCTCCTGACAGCCAAGACGACTCCAGCATCTCCATCATGTACTCTGTCTCCAGCAGCATTTGTGGGATGTTACACTGAACCACCACATAAGACAGAGCAGGCAGGAAATCCTCCGAGCTGAATTCCTGTTCTACAAACCAGGAAATGAAACACAGGTTGGTATCGACTGCGAATATAAAAAAATGACCGCTCAGTGGTTTTCCTGTAATTACACCAAGCAAACGGTTATAACATTTTTTACTTAATGCTTTTCATATTAAAAAGTATAGTCAGCGATTTTGGTGGAGGTTGAAGACTAACTCTTTTGAATTCAAATAAATACACATCCCCTTCAGTGTTCCCTCCAAGGGCAAACTGGTTGGATGTTGATGATCCATATCATTTGCTTTTTCATCCCTTTTACTGGATTCATAATGGGGAAACTTTGCCAAATAGTCTTCTCACTTATAATTGCAGACCATCTTTAAAAACTAAAAAATTGTTAGCTACAATCTTTATTAGTAGTTGTGGGTATTATCTCAGGATTTCTTAACCCCCTTTAACAAAATCACTCACCAGATTGTGCTCCCATGGCCTTGTACACACTCTTGCACACCTGTAGCAGTAGCAGCACTTTGTCTATGGGCGAGTGGCTTCTCTGCATTAGATTGAGCTTTTTCTTTGCTCTCTCCACACCTTGAGCATCCAGGACTGCCACGCGTACACCCAGGCGCTGTAGGGCCCCCTCCTGACAGGCCTGCAGGCTGTTAGTGAATCTCTGGAGAGTGCCGTCCTGTGTGTGGAGCGTGAGCAGCATCTGGCCCAGCTGAACTTTCAGTGGTTTCAGTACACAACCAAACACAGCCTTCTCCAAAGCCAGCTCTGCATTGGGGGAGGGGGTGGGGGCATTACATTAAAACCAGGGGGTTATTCGAGTTCGGGGGGGGTGGTTGGAGAATCAAAACGTACATTTTAACCAAATGAACTGTTTATGACATCGCAACAAAAAGCTGAATACACAAGCTGGATCTAAAGTTCTTCCTAATTGGCACTACATTTGGCATAGATGCTCTTGCACCATGCGCAATCGTGCTTTTTCTCAGTCAGACTGTGCCATTTCATTACTAATACTACTAATTCGAATGCTACTAATAATTCTATTAGGAAGTAATTCACCTATAAACAGCCATTTAAGTGTTGCACTGGTTTTCAAGTTTACACTCCGGGGCAAAAAAAATGGGCCAAACTCCAAATGGCAAAATATAAAGCTTTTAATGATCTTAACAACAAATCATTGATCAGAAAATGTGCAAGAATTAAACAAATAGATAAAGTAGGCCTAACTTATTACGAGATAGCTTAATATTTTGTCATTGTGGGCTTGGCCCTTTTTTTTGCACAAGAAACAAGCCATATTTATGAAAAGAAGCAGTTTTAGTGATGTAAGGCTAATTTACAGGATGGTCTACACATTTCTGCTCATTTCTACTTGTTTACTACCTTTCTGGATTAACAAATGGTTATAGCAGTATAAGCTCCTATTTGACATGTTCGTATGTCAGCAAGCAGGCAGATTTGGGCTATTTTGCAACACACAGCAAGGATGTTTCACGACTGTCTCTGCTTTCTGTTCAGATGGTGGGATTAAATGAATATGGAGTTGCATCTACTGTAGTAAATCCCTCACAATGCAAAAAAATCCATGCTTCATTTTGTATTCTGGTCATTTGGGAGCTGAATATAGGCTTCGTGGAAGTGGCCTCAGCACTACAGACAGTACAGGAGAGAAGAACGACAGGCCTCAGTACATGGCTCATGCCAGTAATGCCACCAGATATTTGTGGCTGTTATGAATATGCAGTAAGAAAGCAATTAGTATCAGCCATGAAGGGAAATATGTCATTCATTACATTAATCTCCACCTAGAATTTTGTCCTTTAAAGGGGGAAACTCCCTCCATTGAGGCTAAACTGTTTCTTATTCTCTCATTATAAGCACTAAAGCCACTTGTTTTAAATGCCTAAAGAGGGTTTACAATGTAAATAGGGCTTGATGTAAATCTGCGCTAATTAATTCCCCATCTGTTTAGCTACAGTGTTTAATTGATCTACGTTAGCGCTCTACTTTCTTACTCAAGCTGTACGTGTTCAATCCCAGACTCACACTCACTCCAAAAAATCTCCTTTGTTTAAAACATATGCGTCACGCTCGAAGGCATTATATCACTCATGCTGTCATATCGCGAGGATACAACCGATGACAGAAGCACCTTAACATCATTAGCATCCGAGTACAGAGCAAACTATATTCTGCAGCTCCTTATGTCTTCCTCTAATTCTCACCTCACGCACACATTTCGCTCTACTGAAGAATGTGCGTGGGATTATGATATGTGGTTATGATAAATTGGAAGCATAAAATGCAAATACACCCACCAACACAGTCCTGCTAATGCAACACCAAGCACCTCGGCTTCCGACACTCACAGATGAGGCCATATTTCTGTTATTCTCTGTGTAGCATGTGCATTTTTTTCTCTTTCTTTCTCTCTTACCGACACTTATGAATATACAGACACACACACACACACACACAACAGTATCTCCAATGTTTATCTCTTGTTCTCTCACTTCATTTCTTAATGTGATTTGGTATAGTGATAATAATAACCCATGTATTCGATATACATTTTCAATATAATCAGGATTTTTCTTTTAAGATTCAAAGTACAGCAAGGAATAAAACACAACCGGGTGTGTTGGTATAGTTAATAATTCGACGACTGGGTGGAGTGACATGGCCTGACGTGAAGCGGATTTATTGTTAGCACCCCAAAGTTGATTATTTTATCCATGATAAATGGATTTATCCATCATCGTATGTTTTATCCATGGTTACAATTAATATTGTGGAACATCCACAAAAACAAGTTAGTTCCTGTTATCACTAACGTTACTGCAGTGATAAACAGTGGGTTCAAACTCTCTTTTCCCCCCCTCTTGTAATGAATAAGAAAAAAACTCAGCTTGTCATGTTACAGAGAATCCACAAACAACAAAGCCCTCTGTCCTGAAGACTTTCCAAAAAAAAATCCTAAATAAATGTCATCTCACAGAAAGCTTCCTCATATCAATGCTTACACATGTTTTTTTTTTAGTTAGTTACTATAGAAACATATTAGGATGAGTATTTTGAATATAGACCTGTGATTTGCCTAGCAGCCAGCACTATTACACTTGTGATTTTATAAAAAATAATAATAATAATAAAACACATTCTAACCATTTAGACTGTAAAAATAAAAAAATAAAAATAAGGAAGTGTATAGCAAACCTTTCTCATTCTCAGGCACCAGGGTCTCTATGGGAGGTTCCAGTTCTCCAGCCTCCAGAAGCAGACTCTTGGCCTGGGAAAGGAACCTCCTCAATCCCTGAAGCAGCTCCACGGCTGAGCTCCAACTCGGCACCTTCAGTTCTTCCTTCTGCTTTAGTAAGAAATCCTGGATCAGCGATCCAAAGGCAGAGCGCCTGTCTCGGGACAGCTCGTCAACCAGCCGTGCCACACGCCGCTCAGGAGCAAAAACACACACGAATGCAGCACTCATGCGGCGTAGTGTGGAGGCAGGGTTGGCGACAGGGAAACGGGTGCCCCGCGTGAGGGGAGGCCACTGCAGAGCTGAGTCCGGCTGCGACTCTTCGTCTTCCAGGCTGCTGAAGGAACTGTTGCTGTCCAGTTCGGCGAGAGAAGGAGCATGTCGTCGATCCAATGACAAGCAGAGCCCCTCATCCTGTGGTATGTCCTTAAGCTCTGTCTTTTCCGGCTGTGGGGCTGATGTCTGAAATGGCACACATCAAATGAGCGATCTAACAGTGACTGAGCTTGATTTATTCTTTATTTTGGATTTAGAACTGGATTTTTCTTTAAAAAAAATTTGATTTGGTGAATAAAAGTGACTGGACTTCTGTAAGTATCTTGAAATTCAGATACAATATTGGCCTGAAATGCCGGATTGGTCTCAGCTTAGATTGGACGTGTTTTCTAATTTCATCCCTTGATCCATTTCATGTTTATTCGGATACATGTGATGTTGAATGATATGATATTCATCATCAGCATCATGTATATAACCAAATCACACCACCATCAAATCTGTGAGGTTTCAAGAACAAATTTGATTACTCAGAGGATGCCAGTATCTAGCATCAGTAAGTACATGGTCAATACTCAGATATCAGAATTATATTGAAAATTTTGAATTGGATTCCTAAAGTCCTCAAGAGGTCATTAGTACTTGATTTACTACTGACCTGGATGACTAAATTCTATAGACAAATGTATATCATGGCCAAATATACATATGCAGTTAGTCTTTAATTGTCTGTTGTTTCCTGAAAAAAAAACCCATATGTGCCCGGAGATTTTTACCCTGTTTTATAATATTGAACTATATAAACATTTCATGTTTACAAATCCATAGCCATCCCTGCTATTGCAAAAAAACACTTGCAGATCTACACATGCATGCGTTCACACATACACACTCACTGGAGGCACCTCTCCCAGCATCTGCTCATCCTCTTCTTCTGACGTAGGTATCAGAGCAGCAGTTCTTCGAAGCATGCTCAGGCCACCTGCCCTCCGTGCCATCCTCTCGTTACTCCTCAGCACATCCGAGTCGCCCTGGCTCCACTCCGAGTCTCCAGGGGTCAGGCTGAATGACGATTCGGTGGACACGCGGACTCGAAGACTGCGTTTCAATCTGTGGCGTTTGTGTGAAGCCTCTCGACTTGGCTGGGAAGGCTGCAGGAAGAGGGGATTGATGAAACACGGCGATCGTGGCCTGGATGACCAGGTCACAGACATGGTGGGAGGGCCGTTGGGGGGGCCAGGGGAGGCCTGAGAACTCCAGAACTCTGAGAGGAGCAAAAATATCAAATTGTTTATAATGGAGACATGGATAAGTGCTTACTCTGTGAAAATCAACACATCACATTCTATTCTCTTCTCTTCAAGTCTATATTATTCTGTTCTATTCGTCCCCCCCCATTCTGTTCTATTCTAATATGTTCTGTTCTACACAATCATGTTCTATTCCATTCTATTCTGTCATATTGTATACAGTTCTGTACTATTTTAGTTCTATTTTGTTCCATTCTATTCTATTCAGCTCTATTTTAGTTCTATTTTGTTCCATTCTATTCCTTTACATTCTATTCAGTTGTATTTTGTTCCATTCTATTCTATTGTGTTCTATTTTAGTTCTATTTTGTTCTATTACATTCTATTCTATTCAATTCTGTTCTATCTTAGTTTTATTTTGTTCTATTCTACTCTATATTTGTTCTTTTCTATATATTCATGTTCTATGTTGCTCTATTAATTTCTATACAAGCAAATTTTACTTTTAATGTTCTATTCTACTCTTTTTTTCTTTTCTGTTTTATTCTTTTCTATTCTATAGTCAAACTTTATCCTATTCTATTCAATATTTATACAATTCTATTCCATATAGTCATATTTTACTCAGTTTTGTTCTATTCATTTTCTTCAATCCTATATAGTCAGTTTATTCTGTTCTGTTTTTGTTTCTGTTCTATACAGTATTCTACTCTGTTCTATCTTATGTTATTCTACATACTCATTAGTTCTGCTTCTATTCTGTTCTATTTTTTCGATCATATTTTTGGTCTATTCTATTCTATGCTATTCTCTCTCTCTCTCTCTCTCCCCCTCTCTGTCTCTCTCTCTCTGTCTCTCTGTCTGTGCGTGTGTGTGTGTGGTCATGGTTTTACCCAAGCCAAGGTGTGAGATGCTCTCTAGCTGTGTGTGGTTGGTGGCCTGTGCGATAGCTTCAGGAAGCTCAAGTGGGAAAGGCAACACATCCCTCCAGAACAGAAACAAACAAACAAACACACACACACACACACACACACGTTTTCTTCCACAATGCAGTGCAATAACTGTATAATTATTTTAGAACCTTCCACAGAATATAAATCTTCTGACAGTTTTAACATTAAAAAGTACAGTGCTGTCAAAACAACAAAACAATAAAACATCTGACTTTATCCTGCGTTTTAAAAATATGGTATATTTTTCTAGTGAAATCATATCTCTCTCTGTGTGTGTGTGTATGTGTGTACCTGCTAATGCAGTAAAAGGCCACTAATCTGCACAAATCAGGAAAACTCAGGGCTGAGCTCTCCAGAGAGAATGCTGCAGAGAAGCAGGACAATGTTTCCCCCAAAAACAAATTAGTGCCATAAATCAGTATCATCAGAAGCACAACAGACTACAAAGTCCGTATCCTGTGGTCATTATACAAACAATTTTCAAAAGAGGACATTTTGAAAAAATGTAATAGTTACCGATGAATACGTAATACTTTGGAGTACTGTATAAATCACAAAATCAATTACCAATCCTTTAACAATCTCAGAACATTTCATTCCCATGACCCAGTGCAGCTTTTCGACTCTGTACATCGCAAATACATAAAACAGATGAGAAATTGCTGTGACCACCATCAGTGGTCACAAATTACTCATCATTTTCTCCAGAGCTGTGGGCATTACAGGCACTGAGTGACTAATATAGCTAAAGTCTATGTTTAAAGTGCACAAAAATGATCCGGTATGAATCACCCTAAAAAGAAACTCATCTGCATGCATATTATTTGTGATTAAATTATATATTTAATACCAGTATCAGAAAATATAGCACAGCAACAACAGGATAGTTTGACATAAACTGAAAAAGGAAACCGTTGTCAGTTCTGAAGTGCTTATGCATGCGTTTGTGTCAGGGTAAGTACATAATAAACTGGTCAGGCTACAGATGTTGGCTGCGGTGGTTCCACACTTCCACACTTTAAACATCAGAAATTAAAACTCGTTATATAGCAAAACATTAATGTGGTATAAACGTATGTGCTTTCATTGTGGTCTGTTCTCGTGAATATGTATGCACGTGTGTGCTTTTGTGTTACACTCACTGGAGTCTTCCTCCCGGATGGGATACTGTGCAACACACACATTGCTTTCCTGAACCCTCACACACAGCACCTTCCTCTGAGTGACTGCACACTTACACACCAGAAAAGTCTGCAGAAAGACCCAAAATTAATATATATGACATCTAGCAGACTCACAGATACATATACACAAATCAAATGGGGTTTATTTGCTTTGGTTTCTAGGTATTTGTAACGTTTCTGGAATATTTCTGAACCTGGATTAACCATTAAAAGGTACCTTGGATCAGGGGTCCTCTAACTTTTTGCAGATAGAGACCTCTTTAACTGTAAAATAAATACCATGGACCTCCTCAACACAGACGTTTTAATGAATCTTATATATAACAGGCTCATGTGTACATTTTTATGAGCTATAGAGCTTTTTATTTGTGAACTTTCCACAGATTTCCTCACATTAGGGTCCAAGCTGACATTATTTATAGGTTACTTGTTTCTTGACGTTTGTATTAAACACATTTGATTCAAATGTGCCATCAAACAGGCTGATAACTATAGGAACTCCGTCATAAATATAACAGCTTTGATAACGATAGGTTAGATTTCCACTACAGTAACAAAAAATAAATAAATAAACAGACCCCTAGGGTATGTATTCCAAACCCCCTGGTGGTCCTCAGACCCTCACTTTCAGACCCCACTGCCTTACAGAACTCTTATTTTCAAATCTGCAATTTGAAATTTTCTGGCTGGTGCTTGTTTCAGACTTCTTCTTACATTTTTTCTGTCCTTTGAAGGAAACTTGGGAAGCATACAGGTCGTAGTGGGCATTTTAAAGAAACTCAGGAAGCATACATAGGATAGGGTGGGATTGGTTGTAGTGAAGGAAAAGACCGGTCAATGTTTCAATTATTCAATTTAATTGCAATTGGGATTCATATTGCAGGCAGCGTGGCTTTAAAATGATAAACGACTCCATCCTTTAACGCAGGTGTTTGGTTTTCCAACTTCCAACTCACCTGATTCAACTCGTCAGTTTATTAACAAGGCTCGACTCGACAAATATTGACAAAGTCAATATCAGTATATTGAGTATGTGCTGTATATTGACAATCAATATACAGTACATAAATACATATTTACAAAATCAATATACAGTACATAAAATACATATTGACAAAGTCTTTAAAAAAAATTTGTAGTTACGGTATTATAAGGAAATGAGCTGTAAGTTTTCTTGAGCATCTTACTGAACCAGACACGGTTCTTCTGGAGATTTTGACTGTCGCACTTGCTTCTTATTTTTGCAGCAAAACTCAGCAGCCTTCATTATGTTTTCTGTCTGAAAAGTCTCTTACGTAATATACTGCTTTCTTTACTGACATACAAACATTTTTCTGTAACATTTAATTTTGTGCTGAAAAACTAATGTTTGGGAATCTAAATTCTTTTTGTACTGACTCGATAATGTAGAAGTCATAAAATAAAAAAGTTTGTACTTAATTGTGTGACTAAGACTTTTGCATAGTACCATACATACACATATATTGTACATACATACAGACATACAGTACATACATATAGAGACACAGTACATACACACATACAGTACATACATACAGACATACAGTACATACACACATACAATACATACAGTACATACATACAGACATACAGTACATACACACATACAGTACATACAGACAGACATACAGTACATACACACACACAGTACATAAAATACAATTTTAAAAATTACTCCAGGAACAGGATTGAGAAACCCTGCTTTAAAATGTCACTGTCTGTTTCCACAGTTTATCCACAGATTATATAATCTCATCATTTTACTGCTGTCAACATTTACTTCTTTATCACACAGGAAACACCTTGTGAAAGTAAACACCTTGTGTGCCAGCCACTGCTAGCTGTAGCTTATTAGTCGTCAAATAATGATTCCAGCACCATGTTTTCTTCCCAGCATCTTACAGAATTTTTAGGATTATATACAGGTGAACTGGCTCATGCGAGGTGACTGGATGATTATTGGACACACAGAATGATGCAATCAAGCTTGAAGTGATCAACTGGCTATCTCACCCCGGCTATCTCTCTCTGCAGGATGCAGAGGGCGGAGTCAGGGTTGATTGACAGCTGGAGCCAGATGGAGTGTGTGAGGAGGAGGCGGTCCAAAACGCTCAGACTCCTCTGAAGACAGTCATCCATCTAAAGTGGAGAGCGAAGGAGTTAAAACACTTACATAAACAGTCACAAGTCCTGTGACCCGTGATTCACAGGCAGAACACAAACCTACTGTAAATTCATGTAGCAGAGTGAATAAGGGTAAGATTACACGAATATTCCAGCATTTTCTATCCTAATCTCTATCTACCAGATTTGTAGTATATTTATCATCATGATACTGAGCCTGTACTGAAAAAAAATAAACAAACAAACAAAAAACACACCAAACCTATTTACTCAAATATTACAGCAGAAGGATGAGGGCAGTTGTTCAATTTTGTATAAAGCTCAAATTGGGAAACAGAGTCTCAGTTCTGGCTTCATCATGACTGGATACCACAAACCTTTTAGCAAAATGTCAGGAAATAAATCTATAGCGCCTTGCATAAGTATTCACCCCCTTGAACTTTTCCACATTTTGTAGTATTTCAGCCTGGATCTATTATCTGTCAATTATATATCAATTATATGTCGCGAATCTACACAAAATTGCCCATAATATTGAAGTGGAGAGAAAACAAAATCAATATAATATGCAAAATCATTTACAATTAAAAAACAAAAAAAACTCAAAAGTTGTGATTGCATAAGTATTTACCCCCATTGCCGTGAAACCCCTAAATTAGTTCTAGCGCAACCAGTCACATTATTAGTTGAATGGATTTCACCTGTGTGCGATTAATGGTTCACGTGATCTCAATAAAACACACCTGCTCCTATTATAGAACACACCCAAATAGAAAGACTAAGGGGCTATTAAAACAAGTCCTGGACAAAAGTTCTGAAAACGTATCGATTAGGATTTGGTTGTTAAAAATATCCCAAAATTGTAACAACCCGCAGAGCACTATTAAATCCAACTCAACATGATGCTACCACCACCATGCTTCACTGTGGGGATAGTGTTCTCAGGGTGATTTTCGGAAGTCAAGCGGGTGAATATTTATGCCAGGCACTGCACTTTTTAGTGTGTTGAACAGCTGAACACATTTCAGTAAGAACAACTTTGGATTTTCTCTACTTTCTCTCACGACTGTCTAGTCCTAACACCTTTGTTGTTACAGTGTAATGACTGTAGCGTGGATTTGACAGACTAAATTTAATATATTTTTATATTTCAATTCAGAAACTGCTCTCAGACTTCCATTATAAGTAAGGTTTGATTAATGAGCTTTCTGTTCTTATCTCCGTACAGGGAACGTGTTAAAGTTTTTCTCCCTGGTGCTAAAGATGGACCGGATATAAATTATTGAATAACCTAAACTTTAAGATGGAGTTTAAGATATTTTTCAAACTCGTTAAAGTTTTACTTCAGGGACCATGTGTGAATGTGTTGGGTCACATTATGTTTTTTTTGCCTCACTGGGGGAAAAATCAGCGGCCAGCTGGGAACAATCACCTGGTCATGATGTCATTCCAGGGTCATGATGACACTCACACAGAGACACACACAGTTACTAATGATGACCAAACACTTTCCTCTCTCTCTCTCTCTCTCTCTCTCTCTCTCTCTTTATCAGCAGTGTGACACTGTGTGGGCAGCGCAAAGAGAGCTTGAGTGTGGCGGCAGATGGTTCCCATGGTAACAGGTGCCTACACATGATGACAGGCATTCCCACTCAGTCTTAGACACCTACTCTACCAACACACACACACACACACACACACACACCCGCTCTCTCACACATACACTCACGCCTCATCAAAAAAAAGACTGGAAAAACTTGGCACAGCATAGAGGGTTATTCTCTCTCTCTCTCTCTCTCAGTCTGGTTAGTTTTAACAGAGTTTTTCTTCTCATCATAGCTCCTATAATGCACTTCAGGTTATTTTTATAGCTCATGTTTTTTGAAGCGTGGTCCGCTGTCGCTTCCTCTGCCCAGCTTACATAAGATAACAGCGTGCACAGCGATGAAGGGAGTGCAGTAAAGTCACAAAGGTAACTACACAACCAGTGGAGGAAGCAGAGCTTTTTTTTTATTTTTATTAGACTCTATTAATAGAGTTATTATTAAATGCAGTCATATCCTGACCATTTTTCACTGTGCTCTTAATATCAGCATGTGCGTGTAAGTTACATTTCCAATACATCTGGTGAGGAAAGTAAACAAATCCATCCATCCATCCACTCCAGAATTATTGGCACCATTCATTAAAATGAGCAAAAATTGAATATAATAAAGAAAAATAACCACATGATTCAATAAGTGATACTTAGAGCATAAATATAGGGGTGCTGCCTTATTTTAGTTTTTAAACATAAAAGGCTTTGAAAACACTGGCATGCTACATTGCCCTAGTTGTAAATGTGTGTGAGTGTGAGTGTGTGTGTGTGTGTGTGTGTGTATGGTGCCCTGCAATAGATTAGCATCCCATCCATAGTGTGTTCCAGGATGGACTATGGAACCACTGCAACCCTAATCAGGATAAAGCATTTACTGTAGATTAAATGGATGAATTAATGAAACGCTGGCTTCAAAATGATTCACACCCCTACAGTTAAAATAGGCTTAAGCATCCCCTTAAGAATATAACAGTACTGAAATGCTTTTTGGAAATGTCTAATAAGGCTGGAGACGCCTTTTTTTGTTTCCACAGACCTCCAATAGAGTTCAATAGAGCCAGAAACGGAGCTGCCTGCTGAAAAATACTGATTTATGATTTTCACAAGAGCATCTAGATTACTAGCTCAAACAGCCTCAAAGCACTGATTCAGCACCAAATATTTACAGTGTATATTTGGTCTTTTCTTTCCTTATTATTTTGCCAAACAGGTGAAATATAGTGTGCATATCTAAAGTTCAGTTTTGGTCTTATCAGACCACAGCAAATACAAATTCAATTGTAGTTCTAATAATGCTTAGTTGAAGGTCAGGGGCTGCATTTTTTGTGTGAGTTGCTCTCAGTAATGGCTTCTTTCAGGCAACTCTACAGGCAGCTTATTGTTATAGGAGGTTAAAAATAATTGAATTTGAACCTTGACAACCCTAACAATCTAACCAAATTGTGCAATTCTGATGACGTGGGTTCCTTGTACAGATCAACAACCTTCCTTCTCTTTTGTGTTTTCCTCAAGATGAATTTTATATTTGAAACGTCGTGTTTCATCAAAGGCAACAATACAGTTTCTTGATAGATTAGGAAAAACATATTACATACATATGTACATATGCTTTTAAGAGAATTATATATATAAAAAAAGAAGTTCTTAATTGTTGATGAATGGTTAGTTATTCCAGTACCATCATTTTGCCCATTCTCTTGAAGGGTACCAATAATTCTGGAGTTGACTCGATCTTTATCTCTGATTCTGAATTTGATCTACTTTCTGTATTAGAGGCCCAATTTAAATGGTTCTTAATTAAAACCTTTATATACATAGCCTGAAAAATACACCACTGTAATGCCTACCAAATCCCACCCAAGTCAAACACCCGAGCCCTCATTGTGGTGCACCTTAGTAACCTCAAAAATCTATAGTATAAGTTATGAATTATTCCCTAAGGACAAACATGCCCACAAAATCACCAACACAATTCAGAAGCAAACAACAGCCACATGCTAACGAAACACAAGCACATAGTACTAAAATAGTCTATAACACGCAAACATTAACAAGCATCAGCAAAGAAGGGCTTGCATTTTTAACATGACCTACACTAACCAGTATATTATTAGAGATCACAGAAGAGGAAGAGAGAGTTAGAAAGAGTTAGGGAGACAGAAGAACTGAGCAGGGTTGTTCATTTACAGAGTAGGCTCTCCTTATATAAAATCCTGAGCAGCTAACAGCCTACACACTCAGTTATGCAATACAGCAGCGGGAGTTAAAACCAAGAACCGAGAACCGAGAAGTGAGAGAGAGAGAAAGAGAGAGAGAAAGAGAGATCCATGTAATTCATCAGTAAATCGAAATTATTAGACAGAGCTGTAAAAAAAAAAACTGCACACAAGGCTAAAGCTAAGAGAAAGAAGAAATAAAAAGCACACAAATTAGTTGCAAAAAAAAAAAAAAAAACTGAAAAGAATCAAGAGTCAGTTCAACGTGTCTGCTAACAAGCATCAGGAGAGAAAGAGAGAGTCAGAGAGAAGACAGAGTTGGGGGGAGCCTGACTTTTTCAGGTTAAACTGAAAATTACATAAAAGGCAAGGCACAGGAAAAGCCTGGAGGGAGGGTGAGAGAGGGAGAGAGAGAGAGAGAGAGAGAGAGAGAGGCAGTGGGAATATTAAATAAAAGCTCCAAAGTGAAGAAAAGAGCATCAGAAAACAGGAAAAGTGAAATCCCCTCTCTGTGAAATCGAATATTAAGAATAAAAGCAATACAGCAACGCCACTTTTGGCAGGCTGGGAAATGGAAATATATGCTTCTGAACAGCTATCTAAGGACCAAATCTGGGTAATTAATCTTCACTAAACTATCAAATAAAGTCAAAAGTTGAAGAATATCCTGTACGGCCAATGCAATTCAAAATGATCATATACATGCATAAAAAGTTCTGGCAGTTTGACAGGTTTTGGAGTATCAAAACTCTGCTAGACTTTCTCTCTCTTCAGACTGCCAAGCTAAACTGTAAAAGTTGGGACCTTCAAGAACTCAGCTAACTCAGCTCACTTGGCAAAACTCACTTCATATCCTGGCACACCATAATAAACTCTGTCCTACTCTACCAATAAGTAAATCTACCTCAAGCAGAACCAGGACCCACCAAATTTTTATTTTTGGCGGTTTTATCTTGGGGCACTATTCTCAAAACATATTTTCCACCCAAATTTAACTGTATGCCAGAGATAAAAAATAATCCTGGATATTAATGTAACTGTGAAGGTCAATCATTAGAACTGATATAATTTTTTACTTTATTTATGGAGAAACAAACTACTGTAGTTGGGTGTATAAGTCTATCAGATCTGTCATAAGAGTGACCACTGTAGTATCCTTCACGCACACACCATAGACTCCATAAATGATAGGCAGCATGGCTTTGCTGACTCCCATTTTCCCAAATTGGAAGTGTCCAAGTTGCACAAATGGAAAATTGGCATCTTGCGTTTTGTATTTAGCGTAAGAACCAGAGCCTTGGAAAGTGAAGAGCCTAGATCTGCTCATTAGCAACAAGTGAATCATGGAGAGACTACTGGAGTAAAAGTCTGCGCAGGGGAGACCATTGTTGCCAGAGTTTGTGCAGGGGATACCACTGGAGCCAGAGTCAGCAGAAGGGAGACTGATGGAGATACAGCATGTGTAGGGGAGACCATTGGCATAAGGATATGTACAGGAAATTCTGCAAAGGAGAGATCATTGAAGTCTCAGCAGGAGAAAGTATTGGAGGAAGAGGCTGCCACAAGAGAGACAACTGGAGCCAGAGCCTGCAAAAGATAAACCACTAGAGGCAGAGCCTGTGAAGGAGGAACTACTGGAGCCAGTGTCTGTGCAGGTGAGAACATTGGAGTAAGAGATTGTGCAGGAGAGACTGTTGGGAGACAGATATGCACTGAAGGGACTGTTGGAGCCAGACTCTGCACAGGAGAGACCACTGGAGTCAGTGTCTGTGCAGGAGAGACCACTGAAATCAGAATCTGTACAGGAAAGACCACTGAAATCAGAATCTGTACAGGAAAGACCACTGGAGTCAGTGTCTGTACAGGAGAGACCACTGAAATCAGAATCTGTACAGGAAAGACCACTGAAATCAGAATCTGTACAGGAAAGACCACTGGAGTCAGTGTCTGTACAGGAGAGACCACTGGAGTCAGTGTCTGTACAGGAGAGACCACTGGAGTCAGT